>PYAF01003976.1:184724-208584 GCA_007407185.1 Glycine tomentella
GTGAGGGTCCAGGTCTTGTTTCCTTCTTTATTTGCTCTTGAATTTCCTCTTTTTGGCCTGCAAACACTTAACATGATATTAAAATGCTTTTATAATGCAAAATACTAAATATGACTAATTCTTATACTATTTTCTAACTATTTACTACAAATATGACCTAAACTAACGCTAGAATTAAGATGTGTTTGCAACACATCAGCGGTCCTTGCACATTTGTTTAGACAAATGTGCAAGCGTACAGATGCAGATAGAAGTGACATTGGTGGGTGTCACGTGCTTCTCCAGATATGGGTGTGGCTCCGATTCCCACCCATTGCTCCAACTATTCCTCAGTCTACTCAGCAGGAGTGGCATTACAACCACAGATATGTCTTCTTAATTTCTTTTATTTAGTATGTAGTAATGCGTCTTATATGTATTAATGAGTCTTATAAGTAGTCTAATGTCAATTATTTTCAAATTAGATTTAATGCTTTAGGCAAGTTCCGAGCACATGAGCTTCTTTGGTATTGGCTAGCATTAGATTCCCTTGTTCGGGATGAGGTACGTATTATTAGTTATATAAGTTTTGGTCGCTTTACTTGGATAACTTGCATTTTTTGTCGTTGTACTTTCATATTTGTAAAGAAATGAATTGTTTTCTTCAGGTGGTATGGCAACAATATGCAGGCTACCACTTCCTTGGTGCATTTGAGCACGAGCGACTGTTGTGGATGGCTACTACTCCGCTTATATGCTTTCACACAGTTGAGTATTCTCAGCTAGACAAATGCATGCAACAACTTGGGAGGGATCAGCCAATCCCACGAAGGCAGAGGAAGCTAAAGGGTGTTCATTGAAAGATAGGGCCTTGAAGCCCAAAGGCATGTGAGAAGAAAAAACAAAATTTTTCAAAGCAGAAACACACATACCATTCAAGAATCATTCTTTAGGACATAGATGTTACCTCGTTTGTATTCGAAACTTGATGATCAAGCATAGGCTTGAAGATACAAACCCTCTAATGTTGATCCACACCACTTCTTGTCAAGACTTAAGAACACTTCTTAAAGAACACCAACAAACACCAAAGGGGGCAGGCTAGACACACCAATGGAGAGAAGAAGGTTAGGTTTCAAAGTATTTTACTTATCTAAGAGACTCACCAATAGATGATATTGGTGGCTGAATTTTCAGCAAAAACTCACACAAAGGGGCATGTGAAAAGGAGGAAGATAGATAAGGTTTTTCTCAAAAACCATTATTGGAGAACTATGATCACAAGAGTATATTTATAGAAGAGTTTTAGGTCAGATTTTTAATCATAAAATTTTGATCATTAAGCATCTCACACGTGAAGAAAAGATAGAGTTGTTGTATTTCAAAAATTGCCAACAACCTCCTATCTTATCTTCTTAAGACCAAGTCAATTACTTGGAATTTATTTTGCCAAATAATAATCAAATATCCAGCCGTATGATAAGCCTCTAATCAGCCCTAACACTTCTTCCTAAAATCTAGGATATGATCATGATAAGATGCTAGTTGAATTCAAATTCAAATCTAGCTCTTATCTTCTCCTTTGATATGAAACTATCTACTATAGTTAATTCATTTTTAAATTCAAATATTTAAATTCAAAATTTAAATTATCAAATTTAAATATTAGATAATTAATTTAACTATTTAAATTAATTAATAATGTCTTGGACTATCCAAGCCCATTAACTCCATTCATGCGCCCCTCTCTCTTTAAGATAAGTTTCTAACTCTTTCTTGGGCCAACAACCATTATTAGGCCCAAAACCTTTAATGCTATAATGTCATGACAATAAAGTGTTAGTGTGTGACCCCTTAGGCCCAACATAGCTACTGACATAAATGAGTTTGGGCCCAACAAGGCCTCTACCCATTTAATGACAACACAGAGCACTAGTAATGCTTTGTTGCCCCAGAACTAGTTAGGTAAATGACAAGATCATCCTATTAAATCTATTTGGTTTTTGTATGTATTTCCTTTCATCTCAGTTACCTTCCCATAAAACCTAGGGTAAGGAAACATATCAACCCTTACGGTCTAAGGTAAGCTTTAATACAAAATAGGGAGTCTCCAATTTTACTGACTCTAAAGGCAAATCATCTCATGATTTCTTTTACTATGCATAGATTCCCGAGTCCCGTAAATGTCATCCCAATTTCTCTGGTTTACAAATAACCTAATCTCTCACAGAGATTTGACGAATTCCTTCAGCTAGTCACCCTAGACTCGTGTTCCTTCAGGACATGCCCAAAGGTATACCTATGTGTCTCCATGTTTCAGGCAGACAAGGTATACAATCAAAGCATATCTTCTAGAACACAGTCTAGGTGAAAACTTCTGGTTTAAGGAAAGGCACACCTAAATAATAAGAGACTACTCTAATGATACTATCTGTGAGATTTCCTCATAGAGTCTCTTTGTGGGTCCATTCAGTGCGAGCTATACCCTTATAGGTCCACCCACGACTTTAGCTAAGACATCTCCATGTCTGTAGCTCATGGGGTCTTTACCTTGTATCTTCATACAAGTAGATAAGCCATGCTAGTCTTACCCGAGATCATTAATCCCCATTTTCAGTGTCTCTAGACTAGGAACTTAAATTTAGGAGTAGACATCTGGTATCTTTGAATCCTTATGATCGTGATCCCATCACTGATATTCAAGAGATACCTATTCTATTTCAAGGGTTTTATCCAGTTACTCATATATTAATAATAATATCGAGACAGAATATGAAACAAGATAAAGAGCGCTTATAATTTATTCATGATAATATGAAAAGTACATGTACGTCCTAATCTAATGAAAAGATTGTCTCTAGGACATCCATATACTAACATTCATGACCTCTCATTGCGAGGTAAACCACATGATAATTGGGTCCGTAATCTGAGACACTTTATCCGCCAATGGGAGGTTAGGGACCGACACATAGAGCTGTCCCCCTACTTATTGGGTTACTGTCACCAAACCATGAGTACATGGTTTGGTTCAGAGAGAATGGGAAAAATATTTGTCGAAGATGGTTTCCAAGATGGGTCGTGGTGTAAGTGTTGTTTAAATTTAATTTGTAAAATAATTTTCATTATGATGGCGTTCTTGTCTGGACTAATGAATTTGTTTTTGTAATTTGTAGCTTGATGGTTTGGAGATGCTGTACTTTGCGAGTAGCGGTCAGGAATGGCCGGGATTCACCATGGACTACTTGCATGAGGAGGTGGGTCGCATTATGTGCATGTTCCAACAGAGCTGTCGCTTGGAGGAGCTTGGCGCACATGCACCCCCATCACAACTTCAGCAAGACCCACAGGTGTATATGGATGTTCCTCGTGGGAGACAGGAGGGACATGGACTAGAGCGTCGCCGGAAAGCCATGCACTATGTTCCTGAGCTAATAGGAGTTCCCAGGCCTTGCACTGATGTTTGGTTTAGGCCTCCAATGATAGGATCTACATACGACAGCCAGCCTTTCTATTACTAAGCTACTTAGCAGGACGACATGGGGTATCAGGGGTTGAGTAGCCAGAGTGACATTCCTCCACCGGCAGACTCCCAGACACAATATGTGTATTATGCTACTGCTTTGTCCATGGTAACAGCGGACTGTGGGACCAGTAGTGGCGTTCCTGCTACAGAGTGGAGTGCTGATGATATTGACAACCTGTTGGCTCAGGTTGATTATACTCCGGCCGGTTGTGGGGATTTGCGAAGACATGCACAATATGGCACCCCACCTCCTGATTATCCCCGCCCATCATCACTAGATCAGGGAACTCCATACCCACCTGCAGATGTAGGTCCTTCTCAGACAGGCCCTTCTCAGGCAGCCTCTTCTCGGCCCCATGGTAGATGGAGGTTGCCTGATCGTCAAGCGCGTCATCACCAGTGGCCACTTGAGTCATAGTTTTTGTTTTTTTTACCTTAGTGTTTTTAGTTTTTTTGTTGTGTAATGGACTTTATATGATATTCAAACATTTAAAACAATATTTTTGTGTAATGGATTAATTTCTTGTCTTAACATACCACGACCAGTCACGTACAACATTTTTATGCTTCACTGTTGGGCAATGAATATAAATATCGCGTTAATAAAAACACACACACACACACAATTGAAACACTAGGCCGTTACAACTGAAATTAGATGCAAGACATTAGGTTAATGGATGTCTTTCTCATATACCTTTTTAGATCCAGGGGAAACTGAGCCCACACCCTATGAATGATATCTGTAAGAGGTTAGGAAGTTGTAAATTCATAAATGAACCATAAATTAAGTGATCGATAGAGGAAGATAACAGTTGATCATGCCAGCATTATCTGAATTTCTGGAAATTACTTTCTCTACGCACACACCAAAATCCTTGCAATTTCCATCACTATCATTCATACCATTGTCGATAATAATTCTGCCAGGTCCACCAGCCAATCCATCATTCCTTGATTCATCCAAAACATGATCCAACTCTGCTTTGTCCTTCCTAGGCTGTATTACAACTTTTTTTTTTCTGAAATTTGTTTTTTAAGTTTATACTTCAACTCTGAATTCTAAAGATAAGGGTCTTTGAATAATGGGTCAGTTGCCTCAAGTCCTGTCCCCACTCATCAGCTTGTGTGACTGTCGCCTCCCAAAAAATACGGCAGGACTGAACACGCCCAAATAGGACGTGACTGAACATAGCCAAATAGGGCGTGATTGAACATACCTAACAAATAAATAGTTACAGTGACACCCAATTTAGGTGTGACAGAGAGAGGTGTCACGTCTAAATTTGGGCGTCATTGACCCTTATATAAGGCAGACCTTCCCACACAACATACCTCCACAAACAAAATTCAATCTGAATACTATGGCATTCTTAGGAGAAACAACCAGTCAGACCATTGGTAACTCAAAATTAGCATTCATTTTTCCAAATGGATCAATGAAACAGGTGTTTATTTTCAATGTCCTACTCCAATACCAATGCGGGTTCCTAATGAGTGTTCTTTTCAGACACTCAAAAGTAGGATGTGCAACACCCTTCTGCTAACCAGTGACCATTTTCTTGATGAAATCTACTACAGACAGTCATCCCTACATGCAGGTCATCAATATTTTTTTCATTCTCTGCAACTCACAAATGATGACGATGTTTGCACAATGTTAATGTGCAATGAACAAATGTTGAGTGTTGGCCCTATAGAAATATTATGTACCATCAACAAAACACCCAATGGTATAGTCAACTTACTTAAATCCACCATCATCCCAACACATGATGCAATGCTATATTACAACGACAAGTGGACACATAGCACGACAAGGCGATTTTGTGGGTTATTCCTTCATTGGAACAAATCCAATAAGATTTGAAATTCCTTCAGGATGCAACATTGAAACACTGAAGGATGTAATCAAGCAATTTGTGCTTATTGGGGTTCCCCCTTATTGAATTCACAACTTACAGGTGGTAAGAAAATTGTTTTTTCGACAATTAGCCCATTATGCTTATTCAGACAACACAATTGAATATCACATAAAAGAGTTGATAACCAGTGAAGACGTGTTGAAGGTATTAGCAGAATCCAACTACTGAAAACGTTTTTGTCCAATACACATCTTAGCTATTTTTAGCAAACCAGTTGTCCAAATGGAAGAAGAGTTATCCGATGCACAACCTATTTAAAACTGCTAATTAGTCTTGTTATTTTTCTATTTCAATTGTTATTGTTATTTTCATTTTATTAAGTGGTGTTTGTTAAATGTGGTTATTTTCAATTGATGTTGTTATTTGAATTGTCCGTTTCGTATTTTTCATTTCTTAAACAATGTTTATTATGCGAATTGACAAATGATGAAAGACTCAACATATTTGAAACAAATTTGTAATTCCATAAAATGAAATACATTAACATACAAATATTTAAAGAAACATCATTAAAAAAAATCATGAAATAGCACGATGATCAGGACAAGCTCTCTGATTATGTCCAACAAGCTTGCAAATTTTGTATCTGTGGTGTCTTTGACTAGTTTCGACTTCGTTCATCTCGTTACGTATTCTAGTGGACTTTGGACGACCCTTTCCACATAACATTTCTCTGTCAGTTATGATAACTGGACCATCAATCGGTGGAATAGCAGCTTCGTTACCAGTTGGCTGCCATAGGAATGAGTAAGCCTGGACCAAATTGCTTACGAGGAATACATCATCCACAAACTGAAAAGGATTCTGACGAACATGTAAAGCAGCAGCTACAGCGTGATTACATGGGTATTTGAAGGCCTTAAACTTACCACACTGACAAAAACGTTCTCCAAGGTTGACTAAATATGACCTCTCGCAGCCCTCCTCCACCTCAAATAATGTTTGTTCAACATTGTATGTGCGTACATGGTGGCCTGTAGCAACAGATTGATTATGCCTCATAGCATCAACCACATATTTGCAATGTCGCGTTGAAGGATCAACCTCTGAACTAGCCGCTTGACCCCTTGTTACAAAATATTGAACCAATCTGTTGTACGTGTGCTTCACTAGAGCAGTGATTGGCATGTTCCTTGCTCCCTTCAACACCCTGTTGACTGATTCAGACAAGTTTGTTGTCATATGGCCAAATCTCCTCCCTTCTACGTCATATGCACGTGTACACTTTTCCTTGGGGATGCTATCAATCCATTCTGCAACCTCAGGACTGCTATCACGAAATCATGCAAACACTATCTCAAAATCAATCATAGAGGGAGTATAACCTGCAAAAGAATCATACCATTAACACTGTTCGACTTACAGATATATCCATTTAATATATTCATAATACTTGTTAACCATACCTAAATTCATAAGAGTCTTCTTCAATCGTTGATTCCTGAACTTTTCATTAAAATTATTGGCAATATGACGAAGGCAAAACACGTGATGAGCAGAAGGTGGTTGCCAACTAGGATGATTCACCACAATAGATAGTATGCTCTGGTGCCTATCTGAAATGAGACATATGTTATGCCGCTGTGTAACATGGAAACAAATGTTAGCAAGGAAGTATTCCCAGGCTTTCAAAGTCTCCCCCTCAACTATGGCAAATGCCAGTGGCAGACATTCATTATTGTCATCCTGAGTCGTGGCAATCAACAATTTCCCTGTGTACTTGCCATAGAAATGAGTGTCATCAATCTTAATCATGGGTTTGCAAAAATTAAATGTCTCGCAACACTGTCTGAAAGTCTAGAACATGCGATGAAACACACGCTTTCCCCGTACCAGTCGATGTGCCACAAAATAATCATTAGTTTGAATATTATAAAAAGAACCTGGTGAAAAACGAAGCATGTAACCACACCACCTGGGCAAAAATGCATAAGATTCTTCCCAATCCCTATAAATCATTGCCATTGCTTTCTGCTTCGCATACCAGGCCTTTCGATATGAAACTCTAAATCCATATGAATGGCTGATCCTCTCCTGAACCAATTCGACACAGATGGTTCCTCCTTAATCATTCCTAACAATGAAAATGTAACATTCACATTAAATTGAACAACATTAAAGAACCATTATTAAAGACATATAGAGGAAATTTAAAAAATACATACCTACTACAACTAAAGCAATAACATCAGAATCAAGCTGCCTATGACCCTATGTAATATGGTCATTTAGGCAATTGTGTTTGCCACCCCATCTTGAAACAAACCACTTCTCACCAAACGCTGATTTAAGTACCCTAACCCTTCAGGGACAACCCTCGTTATGAGCAATACACCTCATACTAAACTTGTTAGGCTTACTCTCAACCACATATGCTTCTTGATGCTCTTTCATGAGGTTTCGCTTAATTGCAATTTGTGTGTCCTTTTTGGAGGCAAATTCTTGTTTAACATACAACTCATCCCCTAATTGCCATGGACCCTACACTGAACCCGAACCGGAACCGGTAAAAGATTCTTCTTCGCTTGGATGACTCCAATCAATATATGTGTAATGAGGAATTCCATCCCAAAAAGGAACTACCTCAACAACTTCAAATACAAAATCAGTTTAGTAAACATATCATGTAAACTAAAATACTATAACATACACATATACAAATTTTAGACCACTTCATCATTCATTTCAATCATGTACCATACCTTCAATAGGTTGTTCTGATTGTGTACATCCAACGTCCAAATGATGACGGATTTCAGACGACCCCACATCAATGTCTGCTTGGAATCTAGTCGCACGCGCACCAACATCGTCATCATTATCCGACGTACTAGCATCCTCCTCAAGAAGACAATCTTCCATTGCAATGTTTTGATCATCATCATCTATAACCCAAGTTGGGTCATGTGAATCTTCCTCAAATACGTTTACAAATGGAGCAGCATATGACGATGTATTACGTGCAGAATTAAAAGGAACTGACCTAATGGGTAAAACATCCTCTACTCCAGTAAAGTCCACGTATAACTCTAGAAAATCTTTCCTTGCCAGCTTGAAAAATTCTTCCATTAGCAATTCTATGTCTTCATCATCCATAACTTGAAAATCCATGTACTGTTCACGTTGCCATAATCTTCCCGTAAGCAAAGTGATACGTTGATTGTCTTGCAGTCCTGATTTTTGTCGTATCTTCTAATGTAATTGACCCAGTGTTGAGCTTTGCTTAATACGTGTTTGCGTTTTCTCCCCTTCAAAAACAACACCCTGTCCACCTTCAAGTTTCTTTCCAATAAAAAATAACACAACACGAGTAAACTCCTCACCACCTGAACTCATTTCTTCCAGTAAAAAAAAAACAAAAACTTCTTGCCAGAGCTTCGCTGTAGAGATAAATTTGAAAAAATTGTGTTACGATATGTTATTACCATTACTCATAAATAAATAAATTCATAAACGACATTAAACCCTAAACCTAAAACACTAAACCCTACGCCCTAGACCCTAGACCATAACCTCTGAATCCTAAAACCTAAACCGTACAACCTAAACCCTACACTAAAGTAAACCATGCACCCTAATACATAACAGTTTTCTACAAAACTAAACTAAACCCTAACCCTTAAATCCTAAATTGAACTAAATAAATTTAGTAAAATACTTTTAATTTAACAACTAAACCCTAAAAACTACACCCTAGACCCTAACCCCTTAAACCTAAAACACTAAACCCTACGCCCTAACCCTTCGCCCTACACCCTAGACCCTATCCTCTGAAGCCTAAAACCTAAACCGTACAACCTAAACCCTAAAATAAACTAAACCCTAGACCCTAATACATAACATTTTTCTACAAAACTAAACTAAACCCTAACCCATAAACCCTAAATTGAACTAAATAAATTTAGTAAAATAATTTTAATTTAACAACCAAACCCTAAAAACTAAACCCTAGACCCTAAACCCTTAAACCTAAAACACTAAACTCGACACCCTAACCCTTCGCCCTACACCCTAGACCCTAACCTCTGAAGCCTAAAACCTAAACCCATTCACCCTGAACCCTAAAATAAACTAAACCCTACACCCTAATACCTAACATTTTTCTACACAACTAAACTAAACCCTAACCCTTAAACCCTAAATTGAACTAAATAAATTTAGTAAAATAATTTTAATTTAACAACTAAACCCTACAAACTAAACCCTAGACCCTAACCCCTTAAACTTAAAACACTAAACCCTACGCCCTACACCTTAGACCCTAACCTCTGAACCCTAAAACCTAAAACCGTACAACCTAAACCCTACACTAAAGTAAACCCTACACCCTAATACATAACAGTTTTCTACAAAACTAAACTGTTAGCACCGAGGAAGATGAAGACTTGAAATCAAGAAGATTGAAGGAAGCAATTTTTGATATTTTACATGCCCAATCATTTGATGGCATTTGTAAATTCTTGCTCAAGCTTTGGTTCAAGTAGTTAAAGCCTCTTAATCCTCACTTATCATGATTGATTCATGCATTCATACATACATTAGAACATGATTAATCATATGGTAATAATCATTTAGAGGTTAAGCCAAAAAGGCAATTAGAGTTTTAGAAAAACTATTTTTGCACTATTTTAATCGATTACCCTTGTGATTTAATCGATTAAATGCATATGAACAAGATTGCATATTGCCTTATGAACATTTTAATCGATTACCATTGATTCGTAATCGATTAAATAAGGCTTACACTGAAATAGGCGTGCTCTGTGATAATCGATTATATCACAAAATAATCGATTATCTGAGTCTCTGTATAACTCATAAAAGCTATTTCATCTGGTTTAATCGACTACCAGATTATTATAATTGATTAAATAAGCATTGATAGGTTTTTTACACTTCCTGTGATAATCGATTATTTGGGAATTTAATCGATTATCCTTTTGTATCAGGAATCACAGGTCTCCTAGAATAATCGATTATTTTGTTCTTGACATTTTTCCAGAATTCTGATGAACACTTTAATTGATTATCTGGTTATAATAATCGATTACATCAGTAAAAATAATCGATTACATTGACGAAATAATCGATTACAGTTAGTTATATCAATTTTTTTAATAAATAGAATAGCTTGCATTGAGTTTTAAGGAGAGTTATTTTTGAAAAGGTTTCGTGCATACACTTAGAGAATCGCTTTCAAGAGATCATAAAATAGAAAAGAAGAGGGAGATTAGAAAATCAAAAAGGGTTTAAGAGTCATGGAGATTTTCATGTTGTGAAGTCATTTTCTACATGAAGCATAGATGTAATCAAGCTTTCTGATTAAAGAATTCATCAAGAAAGATCATGTGCATACATTCTCAGTCTGGTTAGATCATTCATGTTATTGAATTCACTGATCAGGAATGAGAGGTGATATCTTTCTTGAACTATAAGCTTGGTTTTTGTTGTTATTTGTGTTGTATTTGTTGTTGTATGTTCTTATAACAAATTATAATCTTTAAAGCTTTTCTAGATAGGTTTCTAGAGGGAAGAACAGAGAAGGGATCTCTGGTTCTAGATCTTTTGAAAAGTCTATAGGTTTAGATTTTGAATTTTACCTAGGGAGGGTAAACGAGATATATGTAAGCTTGTAAAGATATTATATTTGTTATAGTGATAACTCTGATCAAGGTTTGATTAGAAGGAAACTGGATGTAGCCTCCGGGGTTGAGAGGTGAACCAGTATAAATCTTGTGTGTTTGAATATTTCTGTTTATCTTCATATTGTTCTTGAAGTATTAAGTTTTTGTTCATATTACAAGATTGGTAACAACACATTAGTGGTTTGATTGATTAAGGTGTAAGCATTTGTGAAGTTAAGGTGAAAGAAAATTGTTTTCTAAATTGTTTTTAAAAGATACGATCCTTCTTGAAAGTCTTCCACTGTAGCAATATTGAAAGGAATTTTAAAAACTCTGAGGTAAAACCAATTCACCCCCCTCTTGGTTATTTGCATAAGTGTTCATTGTATTTTCATAAACTAAACCCTAACCCTTAAACCCTAAATTGAACTAAATAAATTTAGTAAAATACTTTTAATTTAACAACTAAACCCTAGACCCTAACCCTTTAAACCTAAAACACTAAACCCTATGCCCTAACCCTTCGCCCTACACCCTACACTGTAAACACTGAACCCTAAAACCTAATCCGTTCACCCTAAACCCTAAAATAAACTAAACCCTACACCCTAATACCTAACATTTTTCTACAAAACTAAACTAAACCATAAACCCTAAACTTTAAACCCTAAAATAATTCATGTAACAGTCGCTAACAATTTCACATGGTCCTAACAATTTTATAATTCAATAATATAACATATTAACTAATATGCATAATTAATAAATTAACTTACTTGTTGGCAGAGCTTCGCTGCAGAGCTAAATCACTCACAAACCTAAGAGAAATAAACTTCAAAAACTTTTAGAGAGAAGGTCATAGAGTAAAAGTGATGAAAACATAAAAAAAAAATCTAGCGTATAAAGCAGGGAGACACGCTCAAAATGGGTGTGACTGGTCACGCTCAAATCAGGCATGACTATCCCTTAGTCACGCCTAATTTGGGCGTGTTTCCCTGCCCCAAATGCGTAATATGTTTCAAAACAACCCTAAATGTGTAATTTTATATTAAAAAAGTATTATATTGGTTTTTCTGCCATGAAGATGTTAGTTGTTTTTATTCAATGTAATGATAGTTTCACAAGCAATAGGTGGTGGCATTGGAGAAACTACTAGTGGGATATTTTCTTTTTGTCTAGTGAAAGGTACAATAATATTTGATTTAGTGTAGGAGTTTATTGTCTTTTACTTCCTTATGCATTTGGAAGAGTGTGGGGAAGAGAGAGAGGAGTAGCTGGAATTAGAAGAGAAAAAAAAAAGAAAGAGTGAAAGAGAGAATGAGAGAATGAGACTACCAAAAATAGGAAAAGGAATGGAAAAGAGTATGAGGGGAAATGAAGAGAGAATTAAAAGGACTAGAAACTAAAATAAAAATTGAGTATATTTAGAAGGAATATAATACAAAAATGTATAAAGTGTATTATGTTATGGATTAGTGGTGATGAGGTTTGTTAGAGTAAACTTTTGTCAATCACCTAAATACGTAACAAGATAATGCTAAAGATTAAACATATAAAAGAATATCATTGCCACAAAATAATTTTTTAAGAAAAAAATAAAAAAGTCAATTATATTATAATAACTAAGAATATATTTAAGTCTAAAAAAATAAAAAATAGAATTTGTATCATTATGAAAAATAAAGAATAGACGTGTCTCATTACGTTGAAGAGACGCAATACTGTAGATATTTAAGAGAATTTTTAAAACTCTTAAAAAAGATAAATTTTAAAAGGTTTGAAAATTAAAAAGTTTAAAAATAGACTACTATTTCATTAGATTTTTAATATTCTGAAAATTGACAAATAGAAGAGGAATTAAATAAATAATTAATAGATATTAATATGCAGGAAAACTGCAAAAGTATATGAAATAATAAAAAATTAAAAATAATAAATATAACTATAGCTTAAAAAAACTAAAATGGTAGTGATAGAAAAAAAACATAAAAATAAAACTAAAATCATTAAAAAAAGGAAAAAATGAATACCTTAGTATGTGGTCGTTATAAAATAAAGAATATATGACAAAAAAATTGTGTTTCCTTCACAAACGTACAAAATCATTTTGATTGAGATGACAAAGTGACTTTTTTTTTTTTTTTTTTTTTTTACAGAAGATGACAAAGAGACTTAATAAAAGAGAAAGATGGAGTTCGTAACATGCTTGAAGAATAAAGAGAAGATACATCCTAGTACCCTAAAGAGTGTAGGCTTTGTATCTTTCACGGTTTCACGTATTTCTAAAAAAGTTGTGACAAATGAACAATATAAAATTATAAATAACCCTTTAGGTTCGACTTATTAACGGGGAATTTTGATAGTTTGCATGAGATTTTATATTCAAATTTTATTATTTGTTTTTTAGTAAAATTTTATTGTATGTTATTATACACAAATTCAATTAAAAAATTTGTTACCTATAAAAATTCTATCAAGTTTGAGAAAATTTGTCTCTTATAAAAAAATATGTACTAAAATATTGTACACTTAAATAAATAAATAAATAATGTTAACGATAATACAAAAAGATTTCACAATTAAAATAAATAAATATTTTTTTTTGTATAACTAGAAAATATGTGTACTTATGAATCCGATTAATGTTCCTTCCCATTAATGAATGATCAATCTTACCACTTTAATTAAGGAATAAAAATGTCAAATCACTCATACTAAGCAACAATTAGTATAAATAATTAATTAATAGATATTATTTACAACACAGAAAAATATTAGATCATTTATAGGATTATAAAGTTTAATTATAACAAAATTAAAAGTTAAAAGAATAAGATGTTACTTAAATAATCTTATGACAAAAACGAACATTTTCATACCCAATCTACACTTGAGAAAAGTAAAGAGAACATGAAACATGTCACCTCCCAACAGTGTATTGACGAACCAATAAGCAGCAGCAAAAGAGCTATGGTGGCGGACAAGAGTTTTCGGAAAGCCAAGAAGGCTAAGCCATCAATAATTTCGACGTGCCATTATTATATGCTGTCAGCTACATTTCAAATTTGTTACTGGTGCATACAAATTATCGATGGCGAATCTCTTGATTATTAGCATCAACTTTCAACTAAAAATGATTAAAGTTAAGAGAAAATAAGCTATATATTGATGTGTAAAATATGTTATCTTTTAATAAAAATTATTATATATGTCAATTTTATTGATTTTTATTATAAAATTTAATTACATTGTGGCCTTTGTTTCAATTGAATCTCTTATCTTGTATTTGTTTTTAACTATCATATCTTGTGTTATGGACCTAATTTTAAATAAAAAGTTTACGATCTAATTAAAGATTGTCAAATATTTTAGATAGAACCTATAAATTAATTCTTTTTTATCTATAGGAATCGAACACAATAATAAAAAATTTACAATATTCATATATTCTATAGAATAATTTAATTTTATAATAACTATGTTAAAATTTATGAATAACAATTTATTATTATATTGTAAAATTATTTTATATTATCATTGTAACATTATTAAATTCTAAAATTAAATCGATGGTTTGATTACTAGTTACACAATTCATGGGTGGTTTTGCCATCAACAATAAATAAATATAAATAGCAAATTATATTAAAGTAACATAATTTATGATGGTTAAGACATTGATAATTTTATATGTATCAATTTACTAGTTTTTTTTATGCATAAGAATGAAAACAAACAAAGGATAACAAGCAGAGTATATACTATAGTCTAATGTGCATGACTCTCTAAATGTCTACTAGCATAAGAGGAGAAATCTGAGATGGACAATGCGTTCAATGGTGCAAAGCTTCTACGTTGGTTCCTCCATATTTCTCCATCTCTAGGAAGATTGTGTCCTGGATCTGGTAACCAATCCGCACAGGCATTAGCTTCCTGAAGTGTGCTGCACATGTACATTCCAATCCTTGTTAAGCATTCACGAATCAGACTAATCAAAGGATAATAAGGATGAAGATCACTGTTAGTATTATGGATCAAATCAATCACTATGGTGGAGTCAGATTCACAAACTATACTTCGAAGAACATCATTCTAGGCTTTACAGAGGTCATGAAAGATGGCAAAGAGCTCAGCTTTGAGGCTTGTAGAAATACCACAATTTCCACTAAATCCGAATTCCAGTTTCCATTATGATCTCGATAAATCCAACCAAAACCAGCATTCCCAGGGTTACCTAAAGAGCTTTCGTCTATATTAAGCTTCACAACGTGCATTTGAGGAGGTTCCCACTATACCAGACGAGTTTGGCGTTGCTTGGCTGGGTTGTCGTACTGGATCATAATATCTTAGTGAAGTGTCCTGATCTTGTTAGTGATTTGCCGCACGTCCCAATTATTATCATGGAAGATTTCTGCGTTTCTCGTTCTCCAAGAGTTCACAGACCACTGCAAACATGCTTCCATTCTGACAATGAAGATATTCCTCCAATCATTCAAGGATTAACGCTAAGTAGAAAGACGGTTTAAGGTCAAGCTTCAGTATTTGCCATGTCCGTCTAGCTAGGTAACAATCTCTGAGCATATGAATTGTTGTCTCTCCACCATTGCGGCACTTGTGACAAGAAGCATTTGTAGACAGATGTCTATAGAAACAAAAATTGTTAGTGGGGAGGCTACCATGGAAGGTAAGCCACAAAAAGTGTAAAATATTCTCTAGTAATTTTTGTTTCCATATACAAAAGCAGTTTTCAAAAAGAGAGATAGGCGATGGCTTCTCGGCAGTGAGCCATTTGAAGGCTGAGCTAGATGAGTAAATTCCATTTCCGGAGGGACACCATATGACAACGTCCTCCATATGATGATTGATGATATGATTATGAAGCTCCTTCTTAATGTTATCATGAATGATGGTGGCTAGACTTTCCAAATTTCATTTCCTATTTTGATAGATATCACACAATCTTAAATAGTTACCCTGAATATTAACAAAAGGCACCATGTGAGATAGAAAATCCTCAACCATTTGTCATACCACAAGGATATCTCCCCTCATTACTATAGGGGACCCAATCAACGACGGCTCTAAATCTCGTACGACGACAGTTGTAAAATCGTCATTGTTGCGCGTGTCATCGAGAAGTATGACATTCGACGACAGTTTTAAAAACCGTCTTCATTGATTTTTTTTTTGAAACGCCAACGACACAATTTTAAAGTCAAAACCGTCTTTGTATCTAAACATACAAAGACGATTTTCGCCTTAAAACCGTCATTGTTGATCCCTGGTGCTTTTTTTTTAACATATATACAAAGACGGTTTTGGCTTAAAACCGTCTTTGTTTATATGTAAAAAAAAATTGATAAATAAAAACAATTTTAAACCAAAACTGTCTTTGTATATATGTAAAAAAAAATAAAGATAAACAAAGACGTTTTAAGTTAAAACCGTCTTTGTATATAAACATACAAATAAAGTTTTGGCTTAAAACTATCTTTGTTTATATGTAAAAAATAAAGATAAACAAAGATGGTTTTAAGTCAAAACCTTATTTGTATGTTTTTATATACAAAGAAGGTTTTGACTTAAAACCGTCTTTGTTTATATGTATAAAAAAAACTGATAAACAAAGACGGTTTTAAGCCAAAACCGTCTTTGTTTATATGTAAAAAAAAAATAATAAAGATAAACAAATTCATTACCTTTATCAGATTTTTTTTATTAATTCATAGGAATTAAACTGAATACTAAAAATAAATTTCTAAATCCTTAAGAATTAATTGTGAAAGAAGAGAAAAACAAAAGAGAATAAGAAATAAAATGGACCAGATGAGCTTATAAATCCTCAAGATCATATTATCGATCATATTGGAGTAAAATGGATCAGATGTATATCAGTTAGTGGTAAAAAATAATAAAGAGTATGAGCTTATAAATTTTAATTTGAACAATCATCAAGAAATAAAATAAATAGTATGCATCTACCCATTAATCATTGATATGGATCCTCTCTAGCCAACCAGAGTCCTATGAACCATTTTCTCCTTTTGATCTTTGTTTCTAAGTGTATATATATATATATATATATATATATATATATATATATATCACAACATGATTTTTTTTTCAAGGCATAATATAGCATTTCAACTTTTTGGCCTTCATTGTTAAGTAAAATATTTACTCTTGTTAACAAATGCTTTAAGGAGCATGTGATACACTTCGTTAAATACTTTCAATCAAATTAAATAATGTTTGGATTTTCATTTGTGAAAATAAATATATGTTATTGTTTTAGAATATTGATTTTCTTTCTTCATCTGGTTGCTTTAATCATGAAATAGCTTGAAATTGACAAATAAGATAAATATTAAATTGAAAGCAAATGCATAGAAAACAAAAATTACCAATATATAATTTAACCAAGTCCTAGTCCAACAAAGGAGTATGAAAAGGACATGGTTGCCGCAACAACTGAAATCCATACCATGTTATGGAGATCTGGTACGAATGACATCACAATTTGAACATCTCCAAACACCATCATATATAAATTACCCACATAGCCAAAAGGAGCTTGATGGCCTTCCTTGTGATAAGAATTTGCTTTCAAAACCGCCCTGTATAGTAAAATAAGCAAGTGTCATTAGCTTATGACCAAAAACTAAAAATCAAGAAGCAATACTCTCTCTAATATCATATAAAAATGAAAGCAGCAGATGCAAATGATGAGTACATCAACACAACTAGTCCCATACATGCCAAAAAATTGAAGGGAACCAACCAACCATGTCCTTCTTTTGCCTGAACCAACATTAAATCCAATTATAAGTTATAATAACAATGATAAAGTGGCTACAATGATTGCATAAGGGAATAGGATAGAGTTTACTGCATATTAATACCATAGAAATTAGGTCTAAGCATACAACATTGAAGACAACAACCAAGCCTAGTCTGAAAATAATAGGAATACTCACAATAACCAAGAGGGGGTAAATTAGTTAAAACCTTTGGTATTTTTAAATTAATTCAAATCAGAGTTTAGGATCTTTATCACTTTCAAAACCAAGAAATCTTTTTACTAAATCAAATAACTCAGCCCCAACAAATCAATAGCTCAAAATAGAACTTGTTGAACAATGAATATGAATCAAAGAATCAATGAACAGGATGATTAATAGAAATAGAAATACAAACACAAGCAATTTATACTGGTTCACTTCACAACTAAAGCTACATCCAGTTTCTTCTAATTCACACTGAATTAGAGTTCCACTATTATAAATTTTTGTTCTTACAAGCTTTTACAAAACCTCCCTTTATCAACACTAGATAAAGAATAGAAATCTAAAACCCTATTAGACTTCTTAAGAGCAAGAACTAGAGAACACTACTATGTTCTTTAACTAGAGAACCCTTCTCTAGATCCAAGCAAGAAGAACCCACTTACAATAGTCAATTTCAACAGAAACTCAAAACAAATTTATAACCAAAGATTAAGGAGAGAAACAACCTGATGATCCAATGAATGTAATGCACATGAGTTATCAAGTCAGGTTGAATTGCAAGCAAAATCAGATCATGCTTTTCCTTAACCTTGAAAAGTTTCTTGCTCAAGAATCATTCAAAGACCCATGAATGTTTTGATTGAAGAAAGAAGTAATAAAACAAAAATCACTTCGAAAGGCTTAGAAAGCTTGTGTATACTCAGAAATACGAAGTGGTCAAGTTAGAAAACAAGTCAAGCCTTCAGACTTATTTATAACAGATTTTGTAACTAACTGTAATCGATTAAACGCACCAGATAATCGATTAAAACACTTATGTAATCGATTAAATTATCACTTAATCGATTAAAATGTTCAAGAAGGATTCTGGGTTCTAGTAATGAGCAAAATAATCAATTAAACCGAGCTGTAATCGATTAAGACAGAAAGCTCTATTTTACAAAATGAACTGTGTAACCGATTACAAGTGTTGGTAATCAATTCAGTCAGAAAGCAGGCTTTTACCAAATGTCCTAAGTAATCGATTACGGATAATGTTAATCGATTATCACAGCAAGGCTCAAAATATATTTTCAACTATGTAATTGATTACACTAAGTAAGTAATCAATTAAAACATTTAACAAAGCAATTTAGTTTCAATCAAAGGCCAAATAATTGATTAATCCGATAGGTGATCGATTAACTTGTTCATGAAGGTTTTTTCAGATTGAACGAAGAGCAAAATAATCGATTATACCATTTAAGTAATGGATTAAAACAGTAAGAAATCATTTTTTCAAAAACCTTTTAATCAGATTAAATCCTTAACCAAAAAGATAAAAGCTTTGATGTTTTAATGAAAACCATTTAAGCTTGTTAATGGATAAATGAATGCAATGCAAGGATCAATAGATTGCCTTTCTCTTACACTTGAATCATTTACAAAACTTCAAGACACTTCAAGCATGTTGAAAGCTCAAAACATTTTTGAATCAAAGTCTTTCACTCTTCATGATGCTCCCCCTATATCCAACAATCTCCCCCTTTTTGGATTTGGACATGCCAAATTCTTGATTGATCATTTGTTGGACTTGAAGTTCTTAAGGGAATCAAAATAGAAGACTTAAGCTTTTTCAAACCTGAAAATAATCACAATCTTTTTGCTAAGAACAAGTGCTATGATATCTGCTTGCTTTATTCATCATTCATTAACTTGTATATATGACTTAATTTGTTAATTTGGTTACTTAGCTCCCCCTTAATTTGACAATCCATTCAATTTTTGATTTGTGCAAAAAATATACAGAAAAATAGGGTAGAACAGAGTACAATGCAGAGAACACAATCAATCAACCATTTCTCCCCCTATTTGGCTTATCAAAGTCAAAAAAAACTCAGCACAATGGATAACAAGTAGGAGAAACAAAAACATATTCATTAATCATTGAGGGAACTAGTACATTGCTTAAAAAAATAAAAAAGCATAAAAACAGAAAATATAAAGTATAAAAGAGGAAATACAAGGCTTATAGAATAAACTAGAAAGATTCAGATCCTTTAAACATTAATGTTACTTCAATACTTTCTAGCCTAGACTTAATTTCCTCTAAGGATGAATGGGTCTCAGCCGGGTTCATGATGAAGACATAATTGGCCATCCATCTTTTGAATCATTAAGGATTCAAATGGACTATAGGCAGGTTGAGTAGGTTCTCTTTCTTCATCATCTTCATCATCATCTTTTTCAACTCCAGCAGCAGCAGCAGAAACAACTTGTTGACCAGCCATTTGCCATCCTTGAGGTGTCTTAACCATCCCTAATTTGGTCAGATGCTTCTCCTTGATGAGACTGTTGCTTGAATTGGTGTTGTCCACCACTTCATTAGAAACATCTATGTTGAAATAATCTATGAATCTAGAGATAAGTACAGCATAGGGAAAATGATAGTTCATAAGCCTCTTGGACTTTAGCATGATTTCCTCAAGAATTAGAATCCAATTCATCTGAATTGAATTCTTGAGACCATACACAAGTTGCAGGTCATCATCAATGGCTTGGGCATGGTTTGTGGCTCTACGAGTGAGGATATATGTGATTATAAAGTGAAGGAGTCTGTCTTCATAAGTCATGGGGCCAGTGCTAAGCCTAAGCTTTAGCCTCATTTGGGGATCAATCAACATTCCCCTATAGGTCTCCACTTTATTGTACCTCTCAACTTCTTCTTCAAATTTCCTTTCCCCTTCAAAGGAAATACCAGCCACTACTTCCCAGACCTCTGGAGTTATTTCCATGGCAACTCCATTCACTTGGGACCTAAGAATCCCATCCATGGAACCCTTGGCACAGGTGTAAAACACCTTTACCAACTCAGGGTAAAATGTACCCTTCATCTCCACAAACTTTCTTAACCCCTGGGTTTCAATAAAAGCAGGGAATTGGAAGCCTTTCCTAATGAACCAATCTAATTCTAGGTGTTTGGGAGGACAGACTAACATAGTGGCATTGAATTGGAGATATGTCATCTTGTTCCTTTCAGCAGGGAACCAATGATCCAACCTACTAACAATTGGGTTAGAGGAGTCTTCAGCCTTTCTCTTAGAGGTCTTAACTCTCTTAGAGGTAGACATCTTTTGGGCAGAGTTATTAAACTCAGACAGAAGAAAAACACAGTAGTGTTTGAAAGATTAGAAAGAGAATAAGTGTGATTTCTTCCTTCAATACTAGGCTGTATTTATAGGGATTTTTAGGCTCCATGTATTTGAATTTTGAATTAAGGAGCAATTAGTAGGAATTAAATCACTGCAGAGGATTCAAATTTGAGTTAGATGGGAGTTGGGCAGTTACAACTTCCAAGAAAATTTGTCAGATTTTGCAGTAACTCTATGAATAATCGATTATTTCCTTGTGTAATCGATTAATTCATAAGCAAAATCACTTTTTGCAGATACAGTAATCGATTAATTCGTAACATAATCAATTATTTCTGTAATATTCACATGTAGAAGACAAAGTGTAATCGATTATTTTATGATTTAATCAATTATCACATAGAAGATTGAAATTCAGAAATATGTTGAGGCTTTTGTAATCGATTAATTCGACATGTAATCGATTATTCCAGAAGGTTTTGAAATTTGAAAAACTGATTCTCAGTAATTTAATCAATTACCATTCACTGTAATCGATTATTCCAGTGAATTTTCACTTTGTAAAAGGATTTTTGATCAATGTAATCGATTAATTCGATGCTTAATCGATTATCACAGAAAGATTCAATTTTCTGGAAATGTGTTTCTGAGAAGAATAATTGATTATTTGGTTTATGTAATTGATTACATAAGCTCAGATTTCATTATAAATCATGATTTAAGTGATCTTAATCGATTAATACGATACTTAATCGATTATTACAGAACAAATATTAGATAAAACTGAATTTATGCAGCACAACTTAAAATTTTAAGCGTTTGTGATGATGGATTCAAATGACAAATCATTTCACATGAAAAGGCATACAACATTCAAGCTAACAGAGATTAGATTCATCCAAGATTCCTAGCATGTTTCTAAGAGCATAGAATCTATCTCTAGCCAATGGTTTAGTAAATATATTAGCCAGTTGATTATGAGTGTCAATGAAATCAATTTTGATATTACCTTTCTGAACATGATCTCTGAGAAAATGATGCCTTATCTCAATATGTTTGGTCCTTGAATGAATTATTGGATTCTTTGAAATGTTGATAGAACTTGTGTTGTCACATAGCAAAGGTATTTCTTTCAATTCAACTCCAAAATCTTGTAATTGTTGCTTCAACCATAGACTTTGTGCACAACAACTTCCAGCTGAGATATATTCAGCTTCAACAGTTGACAAAGCAACACAAGATTGTTTCTTGCAATGCCATGAGATTAATGAACTTTCAAGTAGATGACAAGTTCCACTAGTGCTTTTTCTATCTAACTTACATCCTGCAAAGTCAGAATCAGAATAACCAATAATATTAATTGATGCACCTTTAGGATACCAAAGACCAACTTTTGGTGTAGCCTTGAGATATTCGAGGATCCTTTTGACTGCTGTTAGATGTGACTCTTAAGGATTTGCTTGATATCTTGCACACAAGCACACACTTAGCATTATGTCTGGTCTACTAGTTGTCAAATACAATAATGATCCAATCATTCCTCTAAATTTTGACTCATTAATCCTCTTTCCATTTTTATCTGAATCAAAATGGGTTGATATTGCCATTGGAGTTGCAGGATGTTTACTTTTCTCCATCTCAAATTTTTTGATCAGTTCAAGGCAATACTTGGATTGATTGAGAAATGCCCCATTCTTCATTTGCTTTACTTGAAGTCCAAGAAAGAATGTTAATTCTCCTATCATTGACATTTCAAATTCTTTTTGCATAGCTGTAGAAAATTCCTTGCACAGCAAATGATTGGTTGAACCAAAAATTATATCATCAACATATACTTGAACCAATAAGATATCATGCTTATGCCTTTTGATGAACAAGGTTTTGTCAACATGACCTCTTGTGAAAGATTGTTCAAGAATAAATTTGCTTAGTCTTTCATACCAAGATCTAGGAGCTTGTTTTAAACCATAAAGGGCCTTTTTAAGTTTAAAAACATAGTTTGGATGTTTAAAATCAATAAAACCAGGAGGTTGTTCAACATATATATTCTCCTCAATGTATCCATTTAAAAAGGCACTTTAACATCCATTTGAAAAAGTTTAAAATCCATTAAACATGCATATGCAAGCAATAACCTAATGGCTTCCAATCTTGCAACTGGAGCATAGGTTTCCTCATAGTCAATGCCTTCGTCTTGGTTGTAACCTTTTGCAACCAATCTAGCTTTATTTTTGACTATGATTCCACTCTCATCAAGTTTATTTCTAAAAATCCATTTTGTGCCTGTAACACCCCAAAATCTTGGAATTACAGTCAATTACTAAGGTAAAATATTAATTAGAGGAAAATGATGAAAATACCCCTGGATATTTTATAAATGACCAAAATGCCCCTGGACAATTTCAGAAATGACGATTATGTCCCTAGGATGGAAAATGATAGTTATACCCCTAGACATTTTTGAAAATAACCAATATATCCTAGATATTTTAGTAAGATATTTCTAGGAGAAATTACATAAATGTCCCTGAACAAATTGGATAATTATCATTACGTCCCGAGGGTGGTAAAATTACCAAAATGCCCTTAGGTCAAAAACTGACCAGATGACTTTAAAAATTTGTGGGAACCTCACTATTGGATAAAATACTCTTAGATAACAAATTAT
>PYAF01003976.1:208684-224473 GCA_007407185.1 Glycine tomentella
TGTATTCGTGTTAGATAGTCTGTATATTATTTTGGATACTGTATTTGGGACTGTATCATGGACTGTATTTTTTATAATTGAACCGTGGTGAGGAAGAATCGTTTACGTAACGAACGAATCATACAAATTGAAAGCAAGGCGAAAAAGAATTTCCATAAAATTTATAACTAATGTAATTTTAATACAAAGTTGACACGAGTTTTCATATAAAATCAATCAAGCACGAGAGAGTAAAAGGAGGCGTTATAGTGCCAATATGTTTGAGAGAGGATGGTCTAGGAACAAGTTCCCAAATTTCATTTCTCTTGAACTGATTTAACTCATCATGCATGGCATGCATCCAATGTTCATCAATTAAGGCTTGATCAATATTCTTAGGTTCAATTTGAGAAACAAAAGCCATATTACAACATAGATTTCTTAATGAAGATCTAGTAGATACTCCCTTTGAAACTTCACCTATGATTTTAACAAGTGAGAGATCTCTTGTTGTTCTCCAATCTTTTGGCTCTTGAACATGTGTTGATGGTTTCATTTCAGCACTTGGTTCTTCTTTCTCCTTATTTATGGAATCATTAAGCTGAATAAATTCCTCCATAGGACCTGCATCTACATCACACTTCTTTTCCTCTTTTGAGGGATTGGACTCATCACAAATCAAATGTACAGATTCTTCCATGCACATTGTTCTTTTATTGAAAATTCTATATGCTTTACTATGTAATGAATATCCAAGGAAAATTGTTTCATTAGCTTTAGCATCAAATTTTCCAAGTGATTCTTTGCCATTCTTCAAAACAAAACACTTGCAGCCAAAAGCTCTCAAATGAGAAATGTTTGGTTTTCTACCTTTGTACAACTCATAAGGAGTTTTCTTTAAAATAGGTCTTATAAATATTTTGGCAAATTTGTCTCATTAAGAAGAGTTCTATCTTCTTCTTCAAGAGATCTATTTTTCCTCTCCACAACACCATTTTGTTGAGGTGTTCTTGGAGCTGAAAAATTGTGGTTAATTCCATTTTCTTCACAGAATTTTTCAAAATGTTCATTTTGGAATTCTCCACCATGATCACTTCTTATTGAGATAATTTTGCTACCTTTTTCATTTTGAGCAAGCTTGACCATTTTTCTAAAAGCATGGAAAACATCACTTTTGGATTTCAAAAACAGAGTCCAAGTAAATCTAGAGTAATCATCTACAATGACAAGCCCATAATAATTGCCTCCTAAACTCATAGTTCTAGAAGGACCAAACAAGTCAATGTGAAGTAATTCAAGGGGTCTAGAGGAGGAAACAATGTTTTTACTTTGAAAATAATTTTTGGTTTGTTTCCCTTTTTGACAAGCATCACATAGTTTGTCCTTTTCAAACTTGAGTTTGGGTAAACCAATTACTAAATCCTTTTTAATTAGCTTGTTCATATGATGCATGTTAATGTGACTTGCCCTTCTATGCCACAGCTAAGATTCATCAATCTTGCTTATTAAACATGAAGTGTTGTGAAAGAATGCATGACCAATTGAAAGTAAATAAAGGTTACCTTTCCTTTTACCTATGTGAATCACTTCATCACTTTGCCGATCACAAATCATGCAGCAATTCTCATTGAATGAGACCTTAAATCCTTTATCACAGAGTTGGCTTATACATAAAAGATTATGCTTCAACCCTTCCACATAAAGAACATTTCTGATTTTGGTTTTGAAGCTATCTCCTATGTTGCCTTCTCCAATGATCTTTCCTTTGTTATTATCTCCATAAGTGACAAATCCTCCATCTTTAAGAGTTAGATTTGTAAGCATAGACTTGTCACCCGTCATATGTCTAGAGCATCCACTATCAAGGTACCATAATGAGAATCTAGCTCTTAGACATACCTACAAAAATCAAATCATTTATAAAGGAAGGTACCCAATTGAGATTAGGTCCATAGGGGTTAGCAACTTTTTTTTCTTTTGAACCCAAATGCAATCTCTATTAGGCACATAGAATCTCCTAGCATAGCACTTGTAAGATGTATGTCCTTTTTCCATACAATAGTTGCATGTTACAGATTTTGATGATTTTCTCAAGAAAGCATTTTGATTGATCTTTGAGTTTTTGAACTTCTTTTGATTCTTCTATTTTGGAGGCACAAATATAGTTTTTCCAAAAGATTTTGAACCTTGTTTGTACCTCAAACCAGAAGTATCTCCAACATACTTTTGCACACTTAACATTTCAGCCAAGTTGCATTTACCTTTGTAAAGCTTTCTCAAAAGATCAATTAAATCACTATTTTTGGATAAGAGTAGCATGTATTTTTCTCCTTGACTTCTTTTGTAATCATCAAAATCCTTTTGCAACAAATTGCATTTGTCAACATTAGTAGAAGAAGAAGCACATACACATCCATTCATTTTGTAACTTGAAACAAGTTTTTCATTTTCTCCTTTCAAGTTTTAGATTTCAGTTTGCAATTCTGTAATTTTTGCAACATGTCATCTAAGATTTCCTTTGAGCTTGTTATTGGATTTTGCAAGCTTTTGGGCTTCTTCATGAATTTCTTGGAAAACATTAATAGCTTGTTCAAGTTCAGAATTTATCTCATCTCCATTAATTGATAGATCATCATCTTCTTCATTGATTATGGAAGTGAGACACATGTTTGCTTCTTCATTTTCAGTTGAAGATTCTGAAGTTGTTGACTCATTATCTTCCCAAGCTATGTAGACTCTTTTGTATTTTCCCCTTCCTCACCTTGTTGTCACCTTGTTTCTTTTTCAAAAAGATTGAACATTCTGATTTGATGTGACTAGGTTTTCCACATTCAAAACAAGTAAACTTGTTGTCAATCCTTTTGTTGTTGTTGTTGTTCTTCTTCTTCTTTGTGAACATTTTGTTCTTGTTTTTCCTCATTGCTGAACTTCTTGACAACCAAGTTCATGTTGTCCTCTTCATCCTCTTCACTTAAATCTTCCACTTTTTCAGATTTTGATGATGCATTTTTTAATGCAATACTTTTATTTTTCTTTTCTGCATCTTCAGCACAAGTTAGTTGAAATATTTCAAGATCATATTCAAGTAACTTACCAAATAGTGCAGCCATGGACATCTTGGATAGATCTTTTGATTCCTTGATTGTTGTCACCTTTGGTTGCCAAGGTCTTGTGAGACACTTCAAGATCTTAATGTTTAATTCTTCAGCATCAAAGATCTTCCCAAGACCCAGAAGATGATTGACTATATGAGTGAATCTTGTTTGTAGCTGAGAAATGCTTTCTGTGGTGTTCATCTTGAACATCTCATTCTCATGGATCAAGACATGCTTTCTTGATCTTCTAACTTCTTCAGTGCCTTCATGAGTTATTTCCAGCATCTCCCACATTTCTTTTGCACTTGTGCATCTCACTGTTCTAAAAAATTCATCAGAGGAAAATGCAGAGGTAATCATATTTTTAGATTTAAATCATATTGGACAACTCTCTGTTCAGCATCTGTCATTTCATCCCATTCTTTGGGAATCATTTAATTGCCAACAGTTTTAGTAGGAATCACAAGACCCTTTTCTATAGCATTCCAAACACTTGGGTCATTTGATTGAATAAATATTTTCATTCCATTTTTCCAAAAACTGAAGTGCTCTCCTTCAAACATTGGAGGACAATTGAGAGAAGAACCTTCTTTGAAGGTAATTTGTGAGGTATTCATTTTTCTTTTTGAAGAAAAAAATAGTGATCTTGAATAACTCTCAAGAACCAGCTCTGATACCAATTGAAAATAATAGGAATACTCACAATAACCAAGAGGGGGGTGAATTGGTTAAAACCTTTGGTATTTTAAAATTAATTCAAATCAGAGTTTAGGATTTTTATCACTTTCAAAACCAAGAAATCTTGTCACTCAATCAAATAACTCAGCCCCAAGAAATCAATAGCTCAAAACAGAACTTGTTGAACAATGAATATGAAACAAAAAATCAATGAACAGGATGAGTAATAGAAATAGAAATACAAACACAAGCAATTTATACTGGTTCACTTTACAACTGAAGCTACATCCAGTTTCTTCTAATTCACACTGAATTAGAGTTCCACTATTATAAATTTTTGTTCTTACAAGCTTGTACAAAACCTCCCTTTGTCAACACTAGATAAAGAATAGAAATCTAAAACCCTATTAGACTTCTTAAGAGCAAGAACTAGAGAACACTACTATGTGCTTTAACTAGAGAACCCTTCTCTAGATCCAAGCAAGAAGAACCCACTTACAATAGTCAATTTCAATAGAAACTCAAAACAAATTTATAACCAAAGATTAAGGAGAGAAACAACCTGATGATCCAATGAATGTAATGCACATGAGTTACCAAGTCAGGTTGAATTGCAAGCAAAATCAGATCATGCTTTTCCTTAACCTTGAAAAGTTTCTTGCTCAAGAATCATTCAAAGACCCATGAATGTTTTGATTGAAGCAAGAAGTAATAAAACTCAGAAAATCACTTCGAAAGGCTTAGAAAGCTTGTGTATACTCAGAAATACGAAGTGGTCAAGTTAGAAAACAAGTCAAGCCTTCAAACTTATTTATAACAGATTTTGTAACTAACTATAATCGATTAAACGCGCTAGATAATCGATTAAAATGCTTATGTAATCGATTAAATTATCACTTAATTGATTAAAACGTTCAAGAAGGATTTTGGGTTCTAGTAACGAGCAAAATAATCGATTAAATCGAGCTGTAATCGATTAAGACAGAAAGCTCTATTTTACAAAATGAACTGTGTAATCGATTACAAGTTTTGGTAATCGATTAAGTTAGAAAGCAGGCTTTTACCAAATGTCCTAAGTAATTAATTATGGATAATGGTAATCGATTATCATAGCAAGGCTCAAAATATATTTTCAACTATGTAATCGATTACACTAAGTAAGTAATCGATTAAAACATTTAACAAAGCGGTTTAGTTTCAATCAAAGGCCTAATAATCGATTAATCCAATAGGTAATCAATTAAGTTGTTCATGAAGGTTTTTCCAGATTGAACGAAGAACAAAATAATCGATTATACCATTTAAGTAATGGATTAAAACCGTAAGAAATCATTTTTACAAAAACCTTTTAATCAGATTAAATCCTTAACCAAAAAGTTAAAAGGTTTGATGTTTTAATGAAAATCACTTAAGCTTGTTAATGGATGAATGAATGCAATGCAAGGATCAACAAATTACCTTTCTCTTACACTTGAATCATTTACAAAATTTCAAGGCACTTCAAGCATGTTGAAAGCTCAAAACATTTCTAAATCAAAGTCTTTCACTCTTCATGATGCTCCCCCTATATCCAACATAGTCTACTCCCAGTGGGTTCAGGCTTCAAATGTGAAACTCCCAAAACTACCCTAGGGGATAACCATTCTTAGCATTTCCCTCACCCAAGCATGCACAACACTAGAAGTTTAATTCAATTGAAGACAAAAATACAGGAGAAAAAAATACACACTGACCAAGAACATTATAAGGAAAATCCAACATAAGAGAACATAAAGATCCTATCCTGAAAAGTCAAAGAAGAAAAAAGGAAAGTTCCAATGAAACGAGGCGAACATCTGTACTGGAGGCTATGCATACTGGAAAGTTCCAAAATGCACATAGTCAAATTTCTACATAGAAGTAAAATTTTTCCTTAGGGTTTGGAATGTCCAGAGCTAGATCATCAAGACCATCCTTTATTCGGGTGAAACTAGTATGACGAGCACCAATGACTGATCGAGCCATACGCACAGTTTCACTACCACTTCATTTTGGTGGTAATATGAAATGAAAATATAAACAAATAAAGCACAAAGACCATAAAAAATGGAGAATTAAATAATTAATGTGAGAGAAAGCCAGCTACCTGTTCGTACAATGCAACACGACAATGGACTGGAGGCCCAGGACCAAGAACAAGAAGCACCACCACCCTCTTTCGCCACAATCGCAACCGCGTTGCCGCTAGGTCTTAACAGGATCAAGATGAGATCGGGGCCACTGCCGCAGGAAAATTTCTTCAGATTCAAGGGCGAGAAAGGGATGGCGGCGCGCGGCGGCAACAATCTCTCTCTGTGTCACACTCTCACTCTTTTGGGTTTTTTTTTTTGGCTAAAAATGAATTTGGCTGTGCGTGTGAGAGATTGGATGAAGATCATAGAATAAAGAAGATTGCCTTTGTACTGCAGTTTTCATTTTCGTTAGAAGAGTTTCAAATTTAAATTTGAATTTCTAAAATTTAAAAGAGGGGAGGGGATGGGGGAGGGGAGGGTATAAAAAGTAAAAATACATTCATTTCTAAGACAATTTTTATGAAATCGTCTTTGAACACCTGTTTTCAAAGATGGTTTTACGAAAATCGTCTTCAAAAAGTTGAACTTAATTTAAAAAATGGCACCGCATTCAATTTGAAGTTGGTTCTTGGAGAACCGTCGTCGTTTTGCTGTCGTAGAAAATGCTTTTTGTAGTAGTGCCTTTACCAATCCGATACTGGAATCCAAGCTTAAGATAAGAATTAGCTTTGGCTATAAAGTTCCACGTGTAAAATACTCCTTGAATAACTTGTGCCAGAAATGTTGGAAGGATAATATTTGAGAAAATGAAAGCTTTAGAAAGATTTGGAGGAAGAGAACACTTTATTACTACACAACTCTTTTTCTCTTGGCTTTTTATACAAAATGGTGGAGAACTTTCCTATTTATACTAGTAGCACCTCCTTAACCAATGGCTAGGATTGTGCCAACACAATTCTCATCTAATGGCTACAAATCATTCTCTAGAATTCTCCATACTCTTCTAGCTTAGATATTTATAATGGTGGTTTCTAGATACAACTATTCTCTAGATATTTTTATGGAGATATCTAGAGTGGACTGTTCTAGATTTTGAGCTAAACATCTCTTGGATATTTCTAGATATTGGGTCATTTAACAACTAAGCCCAATAGACCTAAATCAAGTTTATTATTGTTCAACATGCAATACATGAGCATCCCCAATATATTTTGCATCAAGCATTTGAACCCACATCTTCTATTTTTCTTGCATCATGTCCTAAATGTGTTTGCCCAATAATGAAGTATTAATGTCCCGAGCTTCGTGGATACTAAGCCCCCCACAGTTTCTTGGGAGAGTGATGGTTTCTGAGATAACCCAGTGGCTATGGTTACTTCCCCAAACAAACTTACAGACAATAGCATCAATTTTATCACAGACTCCTTCTGAAATCCACAAATTCTGCATAGTGTTAATTGGCATTGAAGTAAATGACATATTTTTCCAAGGTCACTCTCCCCACCCTACTTAAGAGCTTCATTTTCCACCCAACAAGTCTAGAATTCATCTTTTCAAGGATATAACTAGAAACAAATAACACAAGAAGGGGGTTGAATTGTGTTTTTAGAAATATAAAACTTTTCTTAAGACTGAAAAATACATTTATCGTCTAATGAAATTATCAAACATTGAGAAAAAAAGAAGATATAAGATCTAAAAATAAATTCAAAACTCTTTATCAGTTAAACAATAAGAAAATACACAAAGAATTTATACTGGTTCGTCTCAATCTCAAGACTATGTCAAATTTTTGGCAACTGCCAAGTTTCCACTAACTTATCAAAGTTATAAGTATTGTCCACTAACTTATCAAAGTTATAAGTATTGGCTCTAAAAGACGGATATCTCACTTAACACTTTTAGTTTTTTTATCTCAAGGTACTATAAGGTGTTTTGAGAGCTTTGTATCTTTACAAGAATTTTACAGAAAAATTTACAAGAAAGAATGATTCATGTAAATAATTTGTATTTTATTTCTTCGAAACTTCTTCTATATATAGCCTTCATCTCCAAGTATCCATTGTCTCTCAACGGTTGGATTCTTCACTTTGTTCTTCGTCTGATGTCTTGTATAATGACCCTCAAGCCTGGCGCGGATGGCGTGGGTTTTGCGCGGATAGCGCCAAGGTTTTCTGTAGAAAAATCAGTGCAGAGGTGTGGCGTTGGTGGCGCCGGTGTGGCGCGATCAGCGCCATGCACACTGGATGTCGGCGTGAGTAGCGCCATAGTGGCGCGAGTGGCGCCGGACACACTGGAGCCTGACGCCAATGGCGCCAGGTTGGCGCGAGTGGCGCTAGAGACTCTGGAGGTTGACGCCAGTGGCGCCAGGTGGACGCGAGTGGTGCCAGACCATCCAGAGGACATGTATTTCCTTGCAGGGGCGCGAGTGGCGCCATGTTGGCGCGGATGGCGCCATTGGTTCTGGAGGTTGGCGTGGGAGTGGCGCGGTTGGCACCGTGGTTTCTGGCAACTGGAGCGATTAGCGCGGCAGCTTGGGCAGGCCCACTATAAAAGGGTCATTTTTTGAGTTTTTGGCCCAAAACTCTCTTTCTTCTTCCTCTGAACGACCTGCAGCCATTGTTGAGCTTCCAAGCTCCACAAGCCTTTGTTTGTTCACCAAATCACTTCCTTTAAACACCAATCTTGTTGGAAAACACTTGGTGAGCTTGAATCCTTCATCAATCTTCCTTGAAAGCCCCAAATCAGAGAATCCCTTTCTCAAGGAAAGTTCGTAGAACTCGAGTTCGACGAGGAACGACGGCGATTCGTGGACACCCGAGCTTGGGGGAGTCATCCTTGGGCCTTCCTTGTCGTCATTGAGGTAAGAAACTCGAGATTCACCGTTTGATTTGTGAGTTGGGGTTTTGGGTGAATAGTGACCCACTTGTGATAGAGCTAGTATTAGCCTTGGGTCCTTTAGAAACATGTGTTTAGAATGTTGTGAGTATGAAGGATTAGCTCTCAAATGTTAATTTGGTGGACCTTGATGCTTGGCTCTATGTAATGCATGTATAATTGGTATGCTGAGTTGCTTGGCTATGTTGTGACATGCAAGAGCCTTGGTATATGATTTTGATGTGCTCAAGAGGCTTTTGGGAACAGTGTCTTGTGTGTGAAAAGAACCGTTCAAGCCATAATGAAGATTCTTGAGTTTGGCCTATATAGAGCTTGAAACTCTTTGTGTTGGCTTGTACCGAGTCTTGTGAAGACTCTAGTGCTTTTGCTAGGCCAAGTTGGACCACTGAGAGTCTATGAGATGGCTTATGAGTGATAAGCCTTGATGAACCTTAAGTTAGAGGACTTGTGGTTTTGGAAAAGACTGAAGTTGCTTTCATTGAGACGATTGAGAACCGTGCTATATGCTCATGCTTGTGTGATTGCTTGATGATTGATATGTACTTGTATGCCTTGTTAGGGCGTGACACCGAGGGTGGCAGTGGCGTAGGCCACAGAGCAGGGAAACAACTGCAGAGCTCGGCTTTGCCAGGTAAGTTCTTGGTCCCTTGGGGATGTTTCCCACTTGTTGTGCTCCACCACACTCCGAGGGAGTGATGGTTGCATTCATGATGCATTCATTGATGGTTGTTGCATCCTCATAATGATATGTATGCTGGCATTTATGCTTGAAAATGTATGATACCTGTTGATAGATCTTCTGGCCAATTAGATAGATATGGACCTCCCTAGGAGAAGAGCGCACCTCCTAGTTTGGTTTGCTTATGGTTGATGATATCCCAGGGTGATGATGATCCCTTAAAACCAAGAGATAGGTGGTCCCGTCGCGGTTGAAGCCTATTCTCGGAGGTACCATATACGTGCGTCCATACGTTAGGGGTAGCTCCCGATGGGTGGCACGGGTGTGAGTTCCGGTCTCACACTGAGGTTGGTGTGGATGATGATCCACTGTACATAGAGCAAGATGACTTGCTTGTATTGTTATGAAGGCCAGGAGGTTGGGCCGGGAGGCCAGTATTTGTGATGCCTGATGACTTGTGTCATGTAAGTGAGCCCTGAGCTTACTGAGATGTATATCTCACCCCGTGTGGGGCTTATGTTGTTTTAGGTGACTCTTCTGGCAGAGAGGAGAGGTTTCAGGGCGGGAGGCCCCAGTAGAGACATTTCTTGCATGGATGTGGGCTGCAGGATGAGAGCTGAGTGGCCCCTTTTGGCTTGATTATGTATTGTACCCCTGTAGAGGGAAGATGTGTGTGTGCACACATGTATTTCTTTCGTATTGTACATGCTATGTATACCCTCGTGTGAGGAAGGATCTGTGAGATCAGAAGCACTCAGATGCTTATTCTTTTGTATAGACACTTCGAGTGTCAGATGATGTATATGTACATAACCAGTTTATGTTATGTATTGATGTTTCCTCCTGTTATATCTATTGAGATAGTTGTGTTATCTGCCTATGGTTATGTTTATGTGTTTCTGGATCAGCAGGGGCTTGTGTTGTTGTGATGTCTAAGTTTTATGAGTTCCATACATAATGTAATCAAGGAATACGGTTTTTCGATTATGCTTCCGCAAAAAGTTTTAATTAAAGTGATTAAGCGCTAATCTGATAATAATGTTAATACACCGGGTGCCACATGGTGTTACATCTTGAGTTTGTTGGAGCATTGCATTAAATACATGCTCCTTCTTCATGTAAAGTCCATGCTTATAGCATAACGTGTGTTGTACTTCATTAGAGAAGTCACTTCTTTCATCATAGCAGGTATGCAACAATAGAGCACGCCTTTTGATGATGATAAACATCTTTTAGACTATGGGCTTCGTTTATACTTCATAGGACTTTGACATATCCTATGATAATGTTTTCTACATTAAAGAATCTCAGACATAGAGTATGAAATGAAGATCTTAAATACACTACTTAATTGTTATATCATATCATCTTATGAGTGCACAGTCTGAAAACTTTAGACACACAGAGACAAATCATGATATGATAGATATCAAACATAGCTTTTATCATTTGTATTTATTTGCATCTAAAATGAATAGGAGTCTTGATTCATCTTTAAGACTTAAATGTCTTTTGAATTAACATATTGAAATTATCGTTTTTCACTCTACTTGTCAAGATAGGAAATCCCAAGTATCTTCTTATTGGACGAGTATGTTGAAAATGATAGATAGAAACAAATTTGTCTACCTTCACATTTGACATGTTTCTAGATGTCATGAATCTTGACTTGTGAGTATTTATTTTAGACTTGAAGCATGGCAAAAGGCATCATGGACGTCTTTGACAAGTCTCACTTGAGAAAATTTTCTTCTTTAAACAGAAGGCAGTCGTCTGCAAAAAAATAAGTGGGAAACACATGGGGCATTGGGTGCAATTTGGACAGGTAACAACTTATTTTCTTGAATTTTTTGTTGAATAAGGATTAACAACTTTTCCATGCATAACAAAAAAAGATAAGGGAACATAGGATCACTTTGTCTCAAACCCCTCTTGGGAGCAAATTCTCAAGCTTCTCACCATTCCAATTCAACGACAAAGTAATAGAAGTTGTACAATTCATGATAAGGGTAATAATTGCAGGAGGAAAGCCAAAATCCTTCAAATTAATTCTAAGAAAATTACAGTCCACTTATCATAAGCTTTTTCAAAATCAATTTTAAACATAACATACCTTCTTTTTTTTTTTCTTCTTGTGCATATGATGGACAATCTCTTCAGTGATCATTGTATGTTCAAAGTGCCTCTTTTAGTTATGAAGGTGCTCTGCGAGGGGTCAATAAGCTTGTCCAAGTAGGGTCTAATTCTATTCACCAACATCTTAGAAATAGCTTTGAAGAGGACATTGCATAAATTGATCGGTCTAATGTCCTTGAAAAACATAGGAGCATCCACCTTGGGAACATGCACTGTGAGAGTTTTTGTAAGAGTCAGGTCAAAGGATCAAAAAGAGAAGGCTAAAGACACCATTTTCCAGGCATCATTTGATACCAGCTCCCAATAATGGTTTTTTTCCCTATACACATTACATTCCATCCATTATTTCCCAATATACACTACTTTGGCAAAAAATTCCCAATATACACTACTTTCTGCTAAAAGTGGGAAGTCTGGGTCTCCAAACCCGACTTCTCACTGCGCCATTTTCCTTTTTTTATATAAAAAAAATTTAAGGCAGTTAGGAAGTCGGGAATTCACCACTCCACTTCCGTACAATTTTATTTTTATTTTTAAAATGATTATAATTTTTATTTTTAATTTTTGAAATTTTTGAATTTTTTATTTAATAATTTATAGTAGTATTAAAATTAGTAAATATTAATGTTAAAATAATTTAAAAAAGGGAAAAGTGATGAAAAAATAAATAGATTAAAAATAAAGTGGATATATAATTATCATATATCAGTTATATTATACGATGAAATTAAAGCATTCAAACAACAAAAAATAACACCAAAAAAAATGGAACATACAAAATGACATCATAAATAAAATACATATAATATTTCTCTAAGAAAAGAATATGAAGGTATGTTAGGACAAATTGTTCTGTTATGTCCTTGTTGTAGGCAAATTCCACATTTTTTCTGGTATCTGGTTCAATTTCTTCATCCATTTTGGTGGGAATGCAATTTCATACTGGATGACCCTTTGCACTTCTTCTTTTCCTTGGATTAGGACCCCACTGATCTCCTTCATATTCTTGCCACATTGATTAATGTGGTAGTAAACCAAATGAGTTGTCGTAGATGTGCAATATGTTTTGCAAAGTAAATAGCAGTGGCACATAGTTCATGTGATCGACATTGACAGATTTACAGGCAGCCATGACGTGAGAACACGGTAAGTGTTTAGCCTGATATTCACCACAATCACAATTTTGGGATTGTAACATGACCCTAAATCTTCCAGGTGGTCTAGGTGTTTCAAGTGGGGCTAGGGTCTCTGTTACAAGAAATGTGTGATTGTGTCTGTTGAATTCATTAACAATGTGCACATTTGATTCCAATTGATTTCTATTCATTTCCCCAGAGACGACTTCAGAATACTGTGACTCGGAGTTGATCATTGCTTGGGTTTGTCGGCCTCTAATTGTAAAAAGCTTTGCGATCTTGAAATATGTCTCCTCAACCAATGATGACACCGACAAATATCTTGTGCTTTTGAACATGGAATTTACTGACTCAGACAACTTTGTGATCATATGTCCCCAACGTTTTCCCTCATCGAAGCATTGTACCCAATGTTTTCTTGTAGCCGATCAAGCCATCCAGCTGCACTTGGTTTGTTCGCACGGATATCCCCAAGATGTTGCCAGTGCATTTTCTCCGTGTATGCGTACCCTATAAATATTTAATAAATTTAATATGTAATGAAATTTTAAATAAAATATATTTTGGTGGAAAAATATTAAATATTCTCACCAGCTCGCATGATTATTTCTTCAGATGTTTGCAGTTGGGGTTACCACGAAGGAAATTTTGTGCAATGTAGCACAGACAAAAGAAATGAGATGTGTCCCCAACTCATAAGTTAGTTGCGTTGTTGTAGGCACTTATAATCACAGGGTGCCTATCTGAAATGAGAGAAATGTTACTTTGCGGAGTAACATGCCTTCTTAAATTCTTTAGGAAGAATCTCCACGCTGAAGTTGTCTCCTCTTCTACAATGGCGTAAGCAATCGAGAAGATATGGTTAGCACTGTCTTGTGTTGTAGCTATCAGTAATGCGCCTGTATACTTCCCGTAAAGCCATGTACCATCTACTTGTACGATGAGTTTGCAATGTGCAAACCAATTAATGCACAGACCGATAGACAAAAAGACACGTTTAAACATTTTTTCTAGTTATCATTTATCCCTCTTTAAACACAGATTTTTTTTGAGTAGCGACAACAGTCCCAGGAATACAAGATTGTAGTGCTCCGAAAAAGTTTTGGCAAATTGGAATATGATTCTTCCCAATTTCCATGAATCATCTCCAATGCTCTTTGCTTTGCTAACCATGTCTTTTTGTAGGACGGAGTATAATTCATAAACGTTTTGATCTCTGCAATCAACGTTTTGATGGAGATTGTTGGGTTCGTTTTGACAATGGGTTGGATGATTTGTGCTATCACATGTTTGTGAAGTTGCCTATGATCCTGTGTGAGCATTGGTGCGACACAAGTGTGTTGACCTCTGATACTTTTGATAATCCATTTGTTACGCTTCTTTGAATTGCATGCGCTTAAGCTCCACGTGCAACCATTCTCATGTGATTTACACATGAGGTTTAGCCTTTTCTAGTCAGAATATATTGTTTTTAGTCAAAATGATTTCTGACGTATTCTTTGACTGCTCGAATACATTGTGCTTTTTCATCGAAGGCCATGCCAACCTCGAGTGCACCATTTGGTGGTTGCACACGGTCTTGTTGTTGAACGAAATGGTGGTGATCAGTGTACTGTGGTAGGTGGTCGAGGTTCAACTTCACTGGACACCTTGGTTGGTGATATTGCAACGGAGGTGACGTTGGTACAACAAAACCCTCATAATCACTTTGATCATTGTTGTGATCAAACAACTCTTGATCCTCATGCTCACTAAAATCATCCATGTTTTCTTCGTGAAATCGTATGATGGGATCTTCATTAGTGGTGGGATATTCATTTGGTTTTATGTTTGTGTTTGTGGTTATTGTGATGGGGGTGATGTTGTAAAACATTTTAATGGATGATAGAATTGTTGGTGAAAGGAGGTTTGTTGGGCATAAGAAAAATAATCATTTTGGGATAGTAGTTGTGTGTATGAAGTGTAAACGTCAAAGGCGTCTTGTGTTTCAAGGTCTGTGTATGAAGACAGTGGATCGTTAAGGTCCAGGTTATTGTACGGTAATGGTTGTGGGGACGGTAGTTCTGGTTGTGGAGAAGGTGGTTGTGGTTGAGGAATAAGCTCAGTAACAACATACAATTGGGCAGAACCCAATTGTGGATTTTGGACAAGTTTTTCCACGACGCCTCTAAGATCATCATTGTTGTGTAATTGTGTTGAAATATAACATGTTTCAGCAAGATACAATGAAATAGGGACACGATATAATAACTGAACTGTTTCGGTTGCTCAAGTAGGGAGACATTGGCTAATTTTATGAATAAGTTGTGTTAACATACTAGACCTACTTACGTATAGAAATATTGGGTTTGCACATTCGTACATTGATCTGTGAACCGGGTCGTCAAATATCTGACCATGATGATGAATGATAAATGATATTTCTTTATGTGGAGCCATGGGTGGTGTTTTAGGGATGTGAGTTGTAACACCCTGAAATTTCAATAACTGCAAATATATATTATGAATTATTATTGTGCAACTGTTGATGTGAGCGTTAGGTTATGTGAGATTTGATTGGTCTATGTTTAAATTATTTGGGTGAAATATTAATTAGAGATATTACAAAAATGTTTGAAGAGAAATGACCATATTACCCTTCCCTTGAAACAGAAATTATAGAAATGCCCTTGAGGGGAAAATGACGATAATGCCCTTGGATATTTTTGGTTGGATATTTTAAAATGGAAGTTACAAAAATTACCAAGACACCCTTTGATATTTTTTGAAAGCTTGATGAAATTACAGAGTGCCCTTGGATGGCAAATTACCAAAATACTTTGTAACAAGAAGCCTCAGAAGAGGATTTCTATGAATTTCATACGGTAATAACTTTGAAATTTTATTCAGGAGAATTCAAGCATCAGAAAATATGGAAAAATGATAAATAGAATCTATGGAATTTTCTCTTAATTGTAGGATGAATAGACTTATTCAATAAGATGGTTTAGTAATTTTGATGGTTAGAAGCAGAACGGACCAATCAGAATTAAGATAAGAGCAGTCTTGTATGTAAGGTTTGTATAGCACTCTGTATAGACTACTTGTGAGCTATTTATACTGTAATTGAAGTCAATTTTTGGAAAACTCTAGAGTTA
>PYAF01003976.1:224573-238061 GCA_007407185.1 Glycine tomentella
TTGGAATTGAATTCTTCTTCTTCATGAAAGGTGACATATGGACACAAGGAGAACCACACAATTTTCTTCTCTTTAAGGAAATGAAAACATGATAAGTAGAAAAATATCTTAAGATTCATAAATTAAAATGATAAGATACAATCATGAAGGCTTAAGAAATACCTAGCCACTTGTAAGCCACCATTGATGAAGGAATAAGTAGCCATCATAACCTTGAAATACATGTGTACAAGTATGGCATGAAGAGAAGAAAAATATTCTCTTATTTCCCCTTGTTGGCCACGTGAAATAGGTAGAATAATGAAGAAGATTCATGAACTTGCCAAGTGGAGGGACACCTAGAAGAAAGTTATCATGGCTTAGAAGATTTTTATAAAGGATAGAAGATATTTAGGAAAACCATTATGAGCTTAGTTAGAATGAAATGGAATGAGATGAAACTAAGTTCTAATGAAACCAAATGGTAGTAACTAGCTAGAAAGGGTATAAATGTCCTTGAATATTTTATTATTTTCCAAACTCTATATAAAGGGAGGAAGGCCTTAAGTGGAAGTCATATTCAAGACTCAATTCTTCCACCTATTCCACGTGAAACCTCTCCTTCATTTCACTTTCATCCTTTCATTTTCAAAGCATAAAGAGACCCTACTTCCTTGAAGAATCACGTGTAGAAGCTAGTACCATTAGGAAGAGATAGACAAGCTTCATAAGAGGTTATAAGGTATGTATAGGGAAGTTTTATGATAAAGATACTTTAAGTGTTACTTGTGAATAAGTGTTTGAAGTTCTGTGAAATATGACTTGTATCTGAGTAATTATTGGATTTAAAGTTATAGTTACATGATTGAGTGCCTAAATGAGGTTTTATGTGCTATTGAGTGTTTCTATGAATCTCTGTACATGGATGATATGTTGTGTTTTGTACATGAGTAATAAATTGAGTTCTGTACATGATTTATGTTGATTTTCTAAGTAAATCATGTGAGACAATGATTGGAAGATTAATATTGAATATCTGAGTTTATGAAAAGAATGAGATATGCATAAGTGAATCAGTCTCATGTGTCTCATAAGAGTTGCCTCAGAGTGGAGGTGTGTATAAGAGTTGCCTCAGAGAGGAGGTGTGTCAGATAACTGCAGGAACTGAGTTCGAGCGTTCAGACAAGAGGAGTCTGAGCTGGGGGTGACTCTTGTGGTGGGGAAATCACGCCACCCATAATGATCACATGAAGTGTGGGTGAGAATCCTGTGCAACACCGGGGGACCCTGACTGATCGTTTCATTTCTGTGCCACTGGGATGAGACTATCTTGACAGTTGGTACCACATAATAAGAGTTTAAGAGAATTATGCATCGTGATAAGAGTATAAGAGAATCATACATCATATAGAAATTTTGAGGATGTTGTTATAAATATCTGCATATTGAATATATTTTGTTGCTTAAATTATGTTTATTGTAAACTTACCCTGTATTTTGTGTCTGTGGTTGACACTTGCTATGACCTCGATTTTATTCGGGCGAACAGATAAACAACAAAGAGAGACCACTAGCTGTTTACAAGAAGAAGATTTTGTTTGAAGATGATATGTTTGAAGATGTATTCTTTTGTTACAGAGTGTTTTGAATTAGTTGTACTATGTAATAGAACTAGTGTTAATTTGTAATCTTATTATATATTACTTCAGATTTATAAATATTACTCAGTAATGAAATTTATTGGCAAAATTTTGTTATATTCAGTTGAGTGCTTTCAAGTAAGTTGAAAAGAATTTTCATTAAAAATCAATAAATAACAAGATTGCGAGTTAAGGTGTTACATGAGTGGGAAGGCTATGAGAGTTAGGAATAGAGGTTTGTATTGTGAGTATGTTGTTGTGTGTGATGTATTGTGAATTGGTGGAATTATATATAGGGTCGAAAAGTTAGGTGGGAGGGTTAGGTAGGAACGTTTACGTTGGAGGGTTAGGTGTGAGAGTTAAGTGGGAGGGATAGGTAGGAACGTTTAGGTTGGACGGGTTAGGTGTGACAGTTAAGTGGGAACGTTAGGTAGGAACGTTTATGTTGGAGGGTTATGTGTGACAGTTAAGTGGGAGGATTAGGTGGGAACGTCTAGGTTGGACGGTTAGGTGAGATAGTTAAGTGGGACGATTAGGTGGGAATGTCTAGGTTGGACGGTTAGGTGGGAACATCTGGGTTTATTGTCTGTAGCGTCATAGACTGTGGACCGCATCCATCACGGAGCCCATGCGGATTGCTGACATTTGCATTGATGCGATTTCCAGTGCATGTGAGTCAACAGTGTGACGCTGCCCAGATCACAGGCAACAGGATGTATGTAGTGGCATAGACTGTGGACCGCATCGGTCACGGAGCCCACGCAGATTACTGACATCCGCATTGATGCGGTTGCTAGTGCATGTGAGTGAACAGTGTGACGTTGCGCAGACCACAGGCAACAGGTTGTATGTAGCGTCAAAGATTGTGGACTGCATCGATCGCGGATTACTGACATCCGCATTGATGCGGTTGCCAGTGCATGTGAGTGAACAGTGTGACGCTGCGCAGACCACAGGCAACAGGCTGTATGTAGCATCATAGACTGTGGATCGCATCGATCACGAAGCCCACGCAGATTACTGACATCCACATTGATGCGGTTGCCAGTGCATGTGAGTGAACAGTGTGATGCTGTGCAGACCACAAGCAGTAGGCTGTCTGTAGCGTCATAGACTATGGACCGCATCGATCACAGAGCCCGCGCAAATTACTGACATCTGCATTGATGCGGTTGCAAGTACATGTGAGTGAACAATAATAGACTCTGCTCAGTGCATTCAGTATCATATTATTATAGTAATTTGAAAATAACAGCTAAAAAACATGAAACAACGACAATGACATTTTAAAGACTAACAAAAAGATAAAAGCAATACAAAAGCAAAATACATGAAATTGTTTATTCTAATTTCAGGGAATTGTCGACGAGGTGCTCCATCTCCGCCAAGCTTAGGTCATTAACTTGAGAAGTGCATGGCGAGTTTTGAACATCAACTCTAAGTTCCATACATATCACAACCGTCATTTTTTCAAATGTATCGAACATGCACAAAACAAATTCTTCGTCAATAATTTGAATTGTCATATACTCAACACATCCATGGGATTCGTATAGAGGACAACGATACCAAAGTGTAGTAACTATAGTTGTAACACCATAATCTGTAATTAATGACTGTATACTATTGATTATGTCTGGCAGGGTCATTGTTGAATTCAACAGTATCGATTTTGTCTTGTCACTTCTGAAAATTGCATTTCCACTAGAACTGTGGATTACCTCACCATTTATGTAAACATACGCACAAATTGGCTCTGCACTCATTTTGCTTGCTCTCTTTGTTTTTTGCGCACAATTTTATTTGATGCAATTATGAAAAAGTTGTGCTGATATTATGCCTTTATATATAGGCATTAAGGTCAATGGTCGTGTTGTGGCAGGACCTAGCTTCTTAAATTGGAATAATTTATGTGACGAGTTATTAGAAGAAGTCCCTCCGAATAATGCACGTAAGGGAGCTGCAGTGAAGCTGACATGGTTGCTTAGCATGTTGCGCACACCATTACCCGAAGAACCAACAATACACCAACTACAATGTAGGTGTAGAGCTTACATAATGTACATCATTGGTGGGGCTCTAATACCAGATAAATTTGGAAATAGAGTTCATCTAATGTATTTGAACCTATTAAGTGATTTCAACAACATAAAGAGATATAGTTGGGGTTTTGCTTGAAATGTTTTCGACCAAAAAAACATGTTTTCGACCCTTAAAACAATGTTTAAGTGGTCATGTTAGGCATTCTTTTAAAAATTTATCCAAGATATTAAAAAAATTTCTTTCAATTTTTTTTCATAGTTTTCACATCAAAAAACCCAAAAAACAAATATATCGTCTAATAGTTTCATCAACAACGCCCTCGAAAAATGGTCAAAAAACCAAAAAAACATGTTTTTTACTCTTAAAACAATGTTTAAGTGGTCATGTTAGGCATTTTTTTTAAAATTTCTCAAAGACCTTAAAAAAATGTCTTCCAAGTTTTTCTTATAGTTTTCACGTCAAACAATCCAAAAAAAATATATCGTCTAACAGTTTCATCAACAATGTAATGACCCGCATCGTCGCTACGGCATCACACACTCTAGTCGTGTAAATTTCAAATTTTAATTAAAACTCCATTAATCTGATTATGAAAATGGTAGTAAGTTTTTTTTTTGGCAATAATACCATTATTATACACACGATACAATTACATAATTGAATACACATGTATGCTTATATTGAACCAGTACATATCATTTACATATCAACACTTAATTTGATTTTACATATATTTACACCTGGAATCTTACATGACCAACAAAAAGAATCCAAGAACTAACTAAGAAAGAGTTGATTAACAAAACACAACTCTCTCCCAAAAAGAATTCCAACGTCATCACGTCGGCTTGGCGGCTCCAACAAAACAATCTCCCTCCAAGGTCACCTACTACTGCTCATCTGCTTCCACGAATGAAAGTTCGCGATCATCATAGCTACCAACCACACGGTACAACAAATGCAAGGGTGAGTTTATTATATAAAACCAACAAACATCAGATAGTAGCAATTGGGAAGAAAACAACATTACCCACCACAATCATTAACGAAAATCCATGATTCCAATACACACTCAACAAACCAATCATCTAATGCATTTCACAACTCAAACAATCATGCATAGAATGATGCATGCACCTGACTCATCTATCAGCATGCAATGTGGTACCATCTCCCGAAAATAGCCTCTCATAGAAAAAATGATTCACCGCCTATTGAGCCACCCTGTCGTGCACTGGTCATTCCCCCACTCGGTGATAAGCCAGCATCGCAAGGGAATTCCAAACCTGATGACCCCTTAGTACCTGCGTCTCAGCCCACTGAAACTCACACGTATGTGCGTTCCTTCATTCTATTTCCACACATACAAAATGACGTATGAAACATGGGCATCATCAATGCATGACCCGGCTAGAAACAAATCCTTCCTCGTAAGGGTAACCCGTCATGCACCCCCCCATGTACATACGTAACACACCAATGTGGGATCACCGATGCATTAACCGTGGCTAGGAACAAATCCATCCTCGCAAGGGTAACCAACCGGTCATTGCATCCCACGTGTACATACACAGCCTACAACCACGAGCACCATCAATGTATGACCTGGCTAGGAACAAATCCTTCCTCGCAAGGGTAACCCGTCATACACCCCCATGGGTATCCATGTATATCCACACACAATGACATTGTTCACATCAACCTTATCTCTCATCAATGTCGTTATCAACCTTAACATCATATCATCTCAATATCATCATCATGCATATGAATATTATCTCATTTCAACATCATCAACCATGTCAACATTATCTCATTTGAACATCATCAATTACATCAATGACATCTCAATTTCAATATCATCAACAATATCACAAGCAATCACATTTCACATCTATACATAATACATATGCCTGAGATTCACATTCCCCAGGTCTTCAGACAATCCAAATTTCATATATTCACAATTCATCATATCACAAGACTGATATTTTTTAGGAAAATTCTAAATTAAAGAGGAGGACTACAATATATAAAATACACTCTTATGCCCATTTAAAAAATTAATAAAGAATTAAATAGGAAAACATATTATAAAATTTTTGGCAGAGTCTCCTCTGTAATTAAGACTTTTCTCAAAAATCCAATCATTACAATGACAATATTATTCACAGTTTATCCATCAACAAGCCAATTCATCGTATCCCATTAGTTAAAAACAGTTTTTCTTGAAAGTGAGCACACACATGAACAAAGACATATCAATCATGAGTACATTGCATCCCATTAGTTAAAGACATAGTTTTTCTTGAAAACCAGCACACAGCAGGGACATGCAGTTATCTTCATAGTTGGACTCCCTGACCCCCAACTATGGTATCAAAGTTGTAACCAGGTAATAAACTCCCCTTACCTATCTATACCCCTCTGTTAGATCCTTGAAACGTCATTTTATGATACAATCCTAAAACCAAGGCAAGTGAAGGAAGACTTGAAATTACACATGGAAGCACTTCCTTTGGTGATTAAAGGGCCAGTGAGAAGGGCTAGGGCTCAAACACTCCAAGATCATATACAATCCAGCTTATATCTCTTGGAGAATCATGAAGAAGGCTACAAAATATTGAGCTTATTTGTTGTAATCGATTACGAGTAGCCTGTAATCGATTAAATACTTTGTATAAATGTTAGATTTGTAAATAACTCTATTGTAATCGATTATTCCGTCTTGTAATCGATTACATGGAAGTGGGAGTTCTTGTGATAATCGATTATTCTGTCTTATAATCATTGCATGGATGTGGGAGTTTCTGTGATAATCGATTATTTGGTGAAATAATCGATTACTTTGTTCATGAATCAGCTTCTAGGCTTGATATGAACAAATAATCGATTACAAGATCTAGTAATCGATTACTTGATACAAAATAATCGATTACCATTACGAAATAATCGATTAAAGCCGTTCTTTCTACAGAAGCGCTATTTTTAGTTTTTAAAAGTTATTTTTAGAAGCTTGTCTTGGAAGCTACATTTGGATCTCATTTAGGATGCATTTACATTTCATTTAGCTTGTAGTTTCGTGGTCTATATAAGCCACATCACAACAGATTGTAGGGGCTTTTTGGTTGAATCAAATTAGATTGCACTTTGTGTGTGAGAGGTTGAGAGTTATTCTCCCTTGTTCTTAGTGAAGAACTTCTTGTTTCTTATCAATAGCTTCTGAGCTATTGTGGTGATTCTTGCAAGACTTATTGGAATTCCTATTCCATGGTGTCAATCCAAATCCACTTCTAGTCTTCTTCCATTGTTCCAATTCTTAAATCACAAAACCTAAAAAGCTGTCCTAAACAGAGTATTTTATACTCTGTTTTTCTTTCAATTGAAGAATTGATTCCAGTGCAAGGAAGATCGGGGCAAACAGGACTTGATTCAGTTCAGGAGTCCATCATTTTGGGATCTCTCAAGTTCACGTGCTTTGGTTCAAACGTGGAGCTCTATATACCAAATTGAAGATAATTTAGTATAGATTTCATAAACTAGGCTAACGTTAGCATTAGGGATCAAATACCCACTCGAATTTAAAAAGAGGCTAAAATGGTGTTTTAGGAGTCCACATCAAAAGAGATAATTTTGAAATTACGATCACACCAATGTGACCAGGGTTCAACAAGGATCACAAAAATGATACCAGTTTCATAAAAAGGAGACTTTTAAAATATCTCATTTTCAAAGGATTTTCAAAGGAAGTATAGCAATAGCCAATAAAGTTACCCGAATCACAAGAGACATCAAGAGAGACTTAAACTAGCTAGAAGAAGACAAAAAAAACTAAGATTACCTCAAGGAAACCAAGAAAGGAGGATTGGGTGCTCCGTTCTCTACCAAAACTTCGAGAAGAGTTTTGAAGATTTTGCTCAGATTAAAAGGTTCTTCTCCATGTTGGGGTCTCGTGGCAAGCAATGGCGGCCCGTGGTTGTCTCCGGTGGCTGTGGGTGGTGGAGGAAGACGGTGGGAGGTTGAGGAAGGTTTTTGGGAGGCAAAAACCTTCATTTTCGTGACTTGGAAGCTTAAATACGCATTCTTTTAAAAATTTCTCCAAGACATTAAAAAAATGTCTTCCAACTTTTTTTCATAGTTTTCACGTCAAACAACCCCAAAAATATATATCATCTAACAGTTTTATCAACAATGCCCTCAAAAAACGGCAAAAAACATGTTTCCAACCATTAAAACAATGTTTAAGTGGTCATGTTAGGCATTTTTAAAAAATTTGTCCAAGACATTAAAAAATGTCTTTCAATTCTTTTTCACAGTTTCACTTCAAACAACCCAAAAAAAATATATTGTCTAACAGTTTCATAAACAACGCACTCGAAAAATGACTAAAAATCCAAAAAAAAAAAAACAGGTTTTCAACCCTCAAAACAATATTTGAGTGGTCATGTTAGGCATTCTTCTAAAAATTTCTCCAAGACATTAAAAAAATGTCTTCCAACTTTTTTTCATAGTTTTCACGTCAAACAACCCAAAAGAAATATATCATCTAATAGTTTCATCAACAATGGCCAAAATGGCCAAAAAAATAAATAACATGTTTTTGGCGCTAAATACAATGTTTAAGTGGTCATGTTAGACATTTTTTTTCAAATTTTCTCCAAGACATTAAAAAAATGTATTCAAAGTTTTTTTCATAATTTTCACGTCAAACAACCTAAAAAATATATAACGTCTAACAGTTTTATCAACAACTCCTTCAGAAAATGGCAAAAAACCAAAAAAACATGTTTTCGACCCCTAAACAATGTTTAATTGGTCATGTTTGGCATTTTTTAAAAATTTCTCCAAGACATTAAAAAAATGTCTTCCAAGTTTTTTTCATAGTTTCCACGTCAAACAACCCAAAAAAAATATATCGTCTAACAGTTTCATCATCAATGGCCCCGAAAAATGGCCAAAAAAATAAATAACATGTTTTTGACCCTAAATAAAATGTTTAAGTAGTCATGTTAGGCAATTTCTTAAAAAAATGTCTTCCAAGTTTTTTCATAGTTTCATTTCAAACTACCCAAAAAAAATATCGTCTAACAGTTTCATCAATAACGCCTTCGAAAAATGACTAAAAACCCAAAAATACAGGTTTTCAACCCTCAAAACAATGTCTAAGTGGTCATGTTAGACATTCTTTTAAAAATTTCTCCAAGACATTAAAAAAATGTCTTCCAAGTTTTTTCCTAGTTTTCACATCAAACAACCCAAAAAAAATATATCATCTAATAGTTTCATGAACAATGGCCTCGAAAAATGGGCAAAAAAATCAATAACATGTTGTCAACCCTTAAAACAATGTTTAAGTGGTCATGCTAGGCATTCTTTTAAAAATATCTCCAAGACATTAAAAAAATGTCTTCCAAGTTTTTTTTTCATAGTTTTCAAGTCAAACAACCCATAAAATAATATATCGTCTAACAGATTCCTCAACAAAGTCCTCAAAAAATGGGCAAAATACCAAAAAAACATGTTTTCAACCCTTAACACAATGTTTAAGTGGCCATGTTACGCATTCTTTTAAAAATTTCTCCAAGACATTACAAAAATGTCTTCCAAGTTTTTTCATAGTTTTCACATCAAACAACCCAAAAAAAATATATCATCTAACAGTTTCATCAACAACGCCCTCGAGAAATAACTAAAAACCCAAAAATACAGGTTTTCAACCCTCAAAACAATGTTTAAGTGGTCATGTTAGGCATTCTTTTAAAAATTTCTCCAAGACATTAAAAAAATGTCTTCCAAGTTTTTTCATAGTTTTCACATCAAACAACCAAAAAAAAAATATATCATCCAATAGTTTCATCAACAATGGCCTCGAAAAATGGCCAAAAAAATCAATAACATGTTTTCGACCCTAAATACAATATTTAAGTGGTCATGTTAGGCATTTTTTTAAAAATTTTCTCCAAGACATTAAAAAAATGTCTTCTGAGTTTTTTTTCATACTTTTTCACGTCAAACAACCGATAAAATAATATATCATCTAACAGTTTCATCAACAAAGTCCTCAAAAAATGGGCAAAATACCAAAAAAACATGTTTTCAACCCTTAACACAATGTTTAAGTGGCCGTGTTACGCATTCTTTTAAAAATTTCCCCAATACATTAAAAAAATGTCTTCCAAGTTTTTTTTCATAGTTTCATGTAAGGACCCTCACCTTTGGCCCAGGTCTCTTAAGTAAAAAACCTGGTTTTGGGTGTGGCGCTGATTGCGTCAGGGTTGGCGCTGATAGCGCCAGACCCATTGGCTGTGGCGCTGATGGCGCCATAGGCTCGGCAAGTCCACGCTAGTAGCGTGGCTATGGCGCGAGCAGCGTCAGTTGGTCGAGAGGTTGGCGCTGGGAGTGCCGAGGGCCGCACCACAAGTGCCCTGGAAAACCAATTTTCTCTGGATTTTCATGCTGATAGCACCAGAGGGGGCGCGAGTGGCGCCATAAGACTCGGGAAGTTGGCGCTGATGGCGGGGGGTTGGCGCTGTTAGCGCCGGACCACCGACATTGTGGCACGGATGGCGCGGGAGGTGGCGCGGATCGCGCCAGAGTTCGGGCAGGCTGAGTATAAATACGTCAAAACACGAAAATGGAGGGGAAAAAGCATTTTCTTCTTCCCTGGACCTCCAAGCCTCCATTAATGGCAGTTCCAAGCTTTCTGGGACCCTATAGACCAGCCTAAACACATTTTGATGACCTTTAATCTTGAGAGAAACCTTTATGAAGCTTGAATCCTTCTTTTTCTGCTCTTAAAACCCCATTTTAAGTGAGAAGTGAATTCTCAGAGGAGAAACTCAGAGAAACCTGAGTGTGACAAGGAACCATAGCTGGTGAAGGACACTAAAGCTTGAGGAGGCTATCCTGAGATCTTCTGAGTCGCCACTGAGGTAAGAGACTCAAGTTTCTCCGTTTAATTTTGATCCTGGGGGTTTTCATGATTAGTGACCCATATGAACTGGGGCTAGAATTAGCCCAGGGTCCTGTAGAGAAACTTGTTTAGAGCGAGGAATAGATGAAGGATTAGCTTTCAGTTTTTGATTCTGAGGACTTTGAATCTTGGCTCGGTATATGCCTGGGTGACTTGTGTAGAGTCACTTGTTGATGGTTCTCTGATAGGCTAGAGCCTTGATTGTGTTGTCTGAGCCCAAGTGGCTAGTTGAACAAGACTTGGAGTGAAACTCAGTCCGTTCTAGTGATAATTGAGGTTAAGGCTGAGGAAACTATGCCATGTATGATTGTGTATTGAGTTCAGATGACTCAGAGGCTTGGCTTTTAGCCTTGAGGGACCTTGAATGGTCTGTGAACAGCCTTGTGAGGGGCTGAGCTTGACTGAACCCTAGGATAAGAGAATTCTGTTATGATATGTTCTGTGAATTGAATGCCTTGATTAGGCTTTGATTCTGAGACTGTTGGTGGCGGGAGCCACAGACCTAGGAAGGAACTGCAGAGTGATACCTTACCAGGTAAGTTCAGTATTTCTGGGGGATGAATTCCCGTTTTGGTTACACACCACACTCCTGGGGAGTGTTGGTCATGATTCATGATGCATGCATTGGCTTTGGCATGGATTGTATTTATTTTATATGCATCTGCATTGGATATATGTATGCTGTGATTGAGATATCTATTGGCCAATGGATGCATACCGGCATTGAGGAGCTCTGTCGTGTATTCAGGGCGTTGAGGAGCTCCGCCCATGGCCAATAGATGAATACCAGCATTGAGGAGCTCTGCTGGGTATTCTGGCGTTGAGGAGCTCCGCCCATGGCATTGAGGAGCTCTGCCATATATTGACAGGTACTAACGTTGAGGAGCTCCGTCAGGGCGTTGAGGAGCTCCGCCAGGCATTGGGGAGCTCTGCCACCTGTCATCTGTTGTGAATAGATTATGATTATGATTATGATGTGATGAGGGCCAGCGGGCCAAGCCAGTGGGCTATGTTTGCTATGTTACCTGTATGTGTGTTGTGAATCTGTGAGCCAAGGTGGGAATGATTTCCCAAGGACTCTGAGCTTACTGAGATATGTTATCTCACCCCTTGTGGGGTTTTCTATGATTTCAGGTGACCATTCTAGAAGAGAAGATCAGTCTTAGGGCAAGAGGCCCAACAGAGACTAGGCTGTTTGACTGAGGGGCGGCATGGAGAGCTTGAAGGCTCTATTTTGATTCTGTTTTGATGTATAGTTCTGTATACCCTCGAGGAAGGCTGTTATTCTTTTGTATCACCACAGGGTGGTGCGAACACTGATGTATATATGTACAGAACTATTTATATATGTATATGAGACTTTCCCCTGAGCATTTATGTTGTTTGATTGACTATCTGCCTGTATGTTTAAGTTATCTGTCTAGATGATGTGTGATTTGAGAAACTGGATCAGCAGGGGCGTGATATATATATATATATATATATATATATATATTGTTTTGGTGTGTGTTATATGATATATTTGTGATTCCATACATAATGTATCAAGAAAAGCGATTCTGTGCTTCCGCTAAGCTATATAATTCATGTTTTATGCGCTAATCTGATATTATTAATGATAACACGTCGGAGGCCTACGGGGTGTTACATTTCACTTCAAACAACAAAAAAAAAACATATCCTCTAACAATATCATCAACAACGCCCTCGAAAAATGGAAAAAAACCAAAAATCATGTTTTCGACCCTTAAAACAATGTTTAATTGGTCATCTTAGCCATTTTTTAAAAATTTCTCCAAGACAATAAAAAAATGTCTTCCAAGTTTTTTTTCATAGTTTTCAAGTCAAACAACTCATAAAATAATGTATTGTCTAACAGTTTCATCAACAAAGTCCTCGAAAAATGGGCAAAATACCAAAGAAACATGTTTTCAACCCTTAACACAATGTTTAAGTGGCCATGTTACGCATTCTTTAAAACATTTCTCCAATACATTAAAAAAATTACTTCCAAGTTTTTTTTCATAGTTTTCACGTCAAACAACCCAAAAAATATATATCGTCTAACAGTTTTATCAACAGCGCCCTCAAAAAATGGAAAAAAACCAAAAAACCATGTTTTCGACCATTAAAACAATGTTTAATTGGTCATCTTAGCCATTTTTTAAAAATTTCTCCAAGACATTGAAAAAATGTCTTCCAAGTTTTTTTCATAGTTTCACTTCAAACAAAAAAAAAATATATCGTCTAACAGTTTCATCAACAACGCCCTCGAAAAATGACTCAAACAACCCAAAAAAAATATCATCTAACAGTTTCATCAACAATGGCCTCTAAAAATGGCCAAAAAAATCAATAACATGTTGTTAACCCTAAAACAATGTTTAATTGATCATGTTAGGCATTTTTTAAAAATTTCTCCAAGATATTAAAAAAATGTGTTCCAAGTTTTTTTTTCATAGTTTTCAAGTCAAACAACCCATAAAATAATATATCGTCTAACAGTTTCATCAACAAAGTCTTCGAAAAATTGACAAAATACCAAAAAAATAAGTTTTCAACCCTTAAAACAATGTTTAAGTGGTCATGTTAGACATTCTTTTAAAAATTTCTCTAAGACATTAAAAAAATGTCTTCCAAGTTTTTTTCATAGTTTTCACATCACACAACCCATAAAATAATATATCATCTAACAGTTTCATCAACAAAGTCCTCGAAAAATGGCCAAAAATACCAAAAAGACATGTTTTCAACCCTTAAAACAATGTTTAAGTGGTCATGTTAGGCATTCTTTTAAAATTTTCTTCAACACATTAAAAAAATGTCTTCCAAATTTTTTTCATAGTTTTCAAG
>PYAF01003976.1:238161-250727 GCA_007407185.1 Glycine tomentella
CAAACAACCCATAAAATAATATATCGTCTAACAGTTTCATCAACAAAGTCCTCGAAAATGGACAAAAATACCAAAAAAACATGTTTTCAACCCTTAAAAAAATGTTTAAGTGGTCATGTTAGACATTCTTTAAAATTTCTCCAAGAAATTAAAAAAATGTCTTCCAAGTTTTTTCATAGATTTCACATCACACAACCCAAAAAAAATATATCATCTAATAGTTTCATTAACAATGGCCTCGAAAAATGGCCAAAAAAATACATAACATGTTTTCATCCCTAAAACAATGTTTAATTGATCATGTTAGGCATTTTTTAAAAATTTGTCCAAGTCATTAAAAAAAAGTGTTCCATGTTTTTTTTTCATAGTTTTCAATTCAAACAACCCATAAAATAATATATCGTCTAACATTTTCATCAACAAAGTCCTCAAAAAATGGGCAAAATACCAAAAAAACATGTTTTCGACCCTAAATGCAATGTTTAAGTGGTCATGTTAGGCATTTTTTAAAATTTTCTCCAAAAAATGTTTTCCAAGTTTTTTTCATAGTTTCACTTCAAACAAACCAAAAAATAAAAATCGTCTAACAGTTTCATCAACAAAGTCCTCGAAAAATGGGCAAAATACCAAAAAAACATGTTTTCAACCCTTAACACAATGTTTAAGAGGCCATGTTACGCATTGTTTTAAAAATTTCTCCAAGACATTAAAAAAATGTCTTCCAAGTTTTTTTCCTAGTTTCACTTCAACCAAACCAAAAAAAAAATATATCGTCTAACAGTTTCATCAACAATGCCCTCGAAAAATGACTCAAACAACACAAAAAAAATATCATCTAATAGTTTCATCAACAATGGCCTCAAAAAATGGCCAAAAAAATCAATAACATGTTTTTAACCCTAAAAAAATGTTTAATTGATCATGTTAGGCATTTTTTAAAAATTTCTCCAAGACATTAAAAAAATATGTTCCAAGTTTTTTTTCATAGTTTTCAAGTCAAAGAACCCATAAAATAATATATCGTCTAACAGTTTCATCAACAAAGTCCTGGAAAAATGGGCAACATAACAAGAAAACATGTTTTCAACCCTTAAAACAATGTTTAAGTGGTCATGTTAGACATTCTTTTAAAAATTTATCCAAGACATTAAAAAAATATCTTCCAAGTTTTTTCATAGTTTTCACATCAAACAACCCAAAAAAAACATATCATCTAACAGTTTGATCAACAAGGCCCTCGAAAAATGACTCAAACAACCCAAAAAACAATATCATCTAATAGTTTCATCAACAATGGCCTCGAAAAATGGCCAAAAAAATCAATAACATGTTTTTAACCCTAAAACAATGTTTAATTGATCATGTTAGGCATTTTCTAAAAATTTCTCCAAGACATTAAAAAAATATGTTCCAAGTTTTTTTTCATAGTTTTCAAGTCAAAAAACCGATAAAATAATATATCGTCTAACAGTTTCATCAACAAAGTCCTCAAAAAATGGGCAAAAATACCAAAAAAACATGTTTTCAACCCTAAATGCAATATTTAAGTGGTCATGTTAGGCATGTTTTTAAAATTTTCTCCAAGACCTTAAAAAATTTCTTCCAACTTTTTCTCATAGTTTTCACGTCAAACATCCCAAAAAATATATCATGTAATAGTTTCGTCATCAATGGCCTTGAAAAATGGCCAAAAAAATCAATAACATGTTTTCGACCCTAAATACAACGTTGAAGTGGTCATGTTAGGCAATTTTTTAAAATTTTCTCCAAGATATTAAAAAAATTTCTTCCAAGTTTTTTTTCATAGTTTTCAAGTCAAACAACCGATAAAATAATATATCGTCTAACAGTTTCATCAACAAATTCCTCGAAAAATGGGCAAAATACCAAAAAAACATGTTTTCAACCCTTAACACAACGTTTAGGATGCCATGTTACGCATTCTTTTAAAAAATTTTCCAATACATTAAAAAAATGTCTTCCAAGTTTTTTTTCATAGTTTTTCACGTCAAACAATCCAAAAAATATATATCTTCTAACAGTTTTATCAACAACGCCCTCAAAAATTGGAAAAAAACCAAAAAACCATGTTTTCGACCCTTAAAACAATGTTTAATTGGTCATCTTAGGCATTTTTTAAAAATTTCTCCAAGACATTAAAAAAATGTCTTCCAAGTTTTTTTCATATTTTCACTTCAAACAAACCAAAAAAATATATATCGTCTAACAGTTTCATCAATAACGCCCTCGAAAAATGACTCAAACAACCAAAAAAAATTATCATCTAATAGTTTCATCAACAATGGCCTCGAAAAATGGCCAAAAAAATTAATAACATGTTTTTAACCCTAAAGCAATGTTTAATTGATCATGTTAGGCATTTTCTAAAAATTTCTCCAAGACACTAAAAAATTGTGTTCCAAGTTTTTTTTCCATAGTTTTCAAGTCAAACAACCCATAAAATAATATATCGTCTAACAGTTTCATCAACAAAGTCCTGGAAAAATGGGCAAAATACCAAAAAAAACATGTTTTCAACCCTTAAAACAATATTTAAGTGGTCATGCTAGACATTCTTTTAAAAATTTCTCCATGACATTAAAAAAATATCTTCCAAGTTTTTTCATAGTTTTCACATCAAACAACCCAAAAAAAACATATCATCTAACAGTTTGATCAACAACGCCCTCGAGAAATAACTACAAACCCAAAAATACAGGTTTTCAACCCTCAAAACAATGTTTAAGTGGTCATGTTAGGCATTCTTTTAAAAATTTCTCCAAGAAATTAAACAAATGTCATCCAAGTTTTTTCATAGTTTTCACATCAAACAACCCAAAAAAAAATATATCATCCAATAGTTTCATCAACAATGGCCTCGAAAATGGCCAAAAAAATCAATAACATGTTTTCGATCCTAAATACAATGTTTAAGTGGTCATGTTAGGCATTTTTTTAAAATTTTCTGCAAGACATTAAAAAAATGTCTTGCAAGTTTTTTTTCATAGTTTTCAAGTCAAACAACTGATAAAATAATATATCATCTAACAGTTTCTTCAACAAAGTCCTCGAAAAATGGGGAAAATACCAAAAAAGATGTTTTCAACCCTTAACACAATGTTTAAGAGGCCATGTTACGCATTCTTTTAAAAATTTCTCCAATACATTAAAAAAATGTCTTCCAAGTTTTTTTTCATAGTTTTTCACGTCAAACAACCCAAAAAATATATATCGTCTAATAGTTTTATCAACAACGCCCTCAAAAATTGGAAAAAAACCAAACAACCATGTTTTCGACCCTTAAAACAATGTTTAATTGGTCATCTTAGGCATTTTTTAAAAATTTCTCCAAGACATAAAAAAATGTCTTCCAAGTTTTTTTCATAGTTTCACTTCAAACAAACCAAAAAAAAAATATATTTGTCTAACAGTTTCATCAACAACGCCCTCGAAAAATGACTCAAACAACCCAAAAAAAATATCATCTAATAGTTTCATCAACAATGGCCTCGAAAAATGGCCAAAAATACAAGTTTTCAACCCTCAAAACAATGTTTAAGAAGTCATGTTAGGTATTCTTTTAAAATTTTCTCCAATACATTAAAAAAATGTCTTCCAATTTTTTTTTCATAGTTTTCATGTCAAACAACGCATAAAATAATATATCGTCTAACCGTTTCATCAACAAAGTCCTCGAAAAATGGGCAAAAATACCAAAAAAACATGTTTTCGACCCTTAAAACAATGTTTAAGTGGTCATGTTAGGCATTCTTTTAAAATTTCTCCAAGAAATTAAAAAAATGTGTTCCAAGTTTTTTCATAGTTTTCACATCAAACAACCCAAAAAAATATATCATCTAATCGTTTCATCAACAATAGCCTCAAAAAATGGCCAAAACAATAAATAACATGTTTTCAACCCTAAAACAATGTTTAATTGATCATGGTAGGCATTTTTTAAAAATTTCTCCAAGACATTAAAAAAATGTGTTCCAAGTTTTTTTTTCATAGTTTTCAAGTCAAACAACCCATAAAATAATATATCGTCTAACAGTTTCATCAACAAAGTCCTCGAAAGATGGGCAAAATACCAAAAACATATGTTTTCTACCCTAAATGCAATGTTTAAGTGGTTATGTTAGGCATTTTTTTAAAATTTTCTCCAAGACCTTAAAAAATGTCATCCAACTTTTTCTCATAGTTTTCACGTCAAACAACTCAAAAAAAAATATATCATCTAATAGTTTCGTCAACAATGGCCTCGAAAAATGACTAAAAACCTAAAAATACAGGTTTTCAACCCTCAAAACAATGTTTAAGTTGTCATGTTAGGCATTCTTTTAAAAATTTCTCCAAGATATTAAAAAAATGTCTTCCAAGTTTTTTCATAGGTTTCACATCAAACAACCCAAAAAAAATATATCATACAATAGTTTAATCAACAATGGCCTCGAAAAATAGCCAAAAAAATCAACAACATGTTTTCAACCCTAAATACAATGTTTAAGTGGTCATGTTAGGCATTTTTTTAAAATTTTCTCCAAGATATTAAAAAAATGCCTCCAAGTTTTTTTTTCATAGTTTTTAAGTGAAACAACCCATAAAATAATGTATCGTCTAACAGTTTCATTAACAAAGTGTAAGACCCTGATTTCTGGCGCGGACGGCGTGGGATGCCACACGGATAGCGCCAGAAGTCCTGATGAGAAAACCCTGTTAAGGGTGTGGCGCGGTTAGCGCTAGAGTTGGCGCGGACAGCGCGATGGCCACTGGATGATGGCGCCAGGGGCGCCACAGGTTCTAGAATCTGGAGCTGATGGCGCGGGATTGGCGCTGAGGGCGCCAGGGTCTCTGGAAGCTGGCGCTGGTAGCGCCAGGGTGGCGCTGATGGCGCCACAGTTGTTGCAGCTGGCGCGGATGGTTCGGCGTGAGGTAAGCTGTGAGGCAAAGCTTGTCAGGTAAGCTCATGGTTCTGGGGGTTAGCCCTTTCTCTTGTTTACCACCCAAGGGGGTGATGCTTGCATGCCATGGTTTGATATGTATATATGTGTATATATATAGTGCATGTTGTGGAATGAAAGGCCAGTATGGCCTATTTTGATTATGTATGTGTTTGGCGCCTGAGGGGCTAGATGAACGGTACTTGGAGTGATACTCAGATCGTTCCAGATATATGAATATATGATGGCCTAGTGTGTGCTGGGCTGAGATTGATGAACCCTAGGTTAGACACTGAGACAGTGTGAGGGTAATGAGACACCTGATGTGGCAGGTGTAGATGGCCATGGGTCTTTGATGGATGAACATTGTGAGGTGTTTAGTGACCCTGAGAGTATGCAGACCATGATGTGGTCTGTGATGGAATCTATAGAATACTGGCATAGTATCAGGCTAGCTGAAGTTCCTTAGCCAGAGGAAGAGTTTGAGGACTCCCTGGAATAGCTGAGATTCTTTGGGAGGTGCCATTGCTCTCCGCCTAAATTCCTAAGGATGGATTGCTCTGTATGGATGTTCCTCCTTAGGCAGTGATGTTGAAAAGTCCTGGATGTGATTGCCATGTAAAGGAGGTTCTTTCCCAGGCCAGTGTATGTGGAAGTCCTGAGAGATAGAGTGCCCCCGGTGTGGGATGATCTCTCTCAGGCAGTGGACTGGAAGTCCCGAGGGATAGAGTGCCTCCGTTGTGAGATGATCTCTCTCGGGCATGTGATTTGGAAGTCTTGAGGGATGAGTGCCTCCAGTGTGAGATGATCTCTCTCAGGCATGTGATGTGAAGCCCTGAGGGGTAGAGTGCCTCCATTGTGAGATGATCCCTCTCAGGCATTGAATTGGAAAGTCCTGGAGGTGATTGCCCTATATGGATGTTCTTGCCCAGGCATGTGATATGAAAGTCCTGGAGAGTCCAGGCAATTGATAGATATGTTGTATCTCTAAGAGAGGGCTTCCCGAGGGGGTGAGAGCCTAGGACCTCTTAGATGAGCCATATCTGGATGAGTAAGTCCTGAGTGAGAGCCCTCAGGCAATGTTTGCATGATTTTGGGAGGCGGTGCCTCTCTGGTATGAGAAGTGTCCAGTGGTTGACACTTATGATATAGTACCTCTGTGAGACGAGTCTGGGGATGGCTTGAGAGCCAGCATGAGGTGGAATACGTCTGATGCGGGTAGCATCCGGTTAGTACCCAGAGAGCTGGGGAATGTGTGACGGCCAGGATGATGTCCTAGGCCTTGTTATGTTTTGGTCTCTATGTCTGTGTTTGGGGGTGAACCAGGGTAAGGGAGGATGTCCCAAAACCCTGAGCTTACTGAGATGTATATCTCACCCCTGTTGTGGGTTGTGGTTTTCAGGTGCTCTAAGGAGAGGAGCAACCACAGGGCAGGAGGCCCTAGCTGAAGGTGCTGGAGTGGTCATGGGCTGCAGATGAAGACTAGAAGAGTCTCTTAGTTTTGGTCTCTGTCTTGTACCCTGTATAGGGATAGGGTGTGAGTATACACCCGTTGTTCTGTACATGTCTATGTTGTATAACTACAGATGTGGTAGAACTAAGAGTTGTATATGAGTTATGTTTCCTCCTGATTATCTCTGTTTTGTTTTCTTTGTTTTCTGCCTATGTTGTTGTGTGTTGAGATAACTGGATCCACAGGGGCTTGTTTATGATGCTTTGTGTTGTGTTTTTAAATTCCATGCATAATGTAATCAAGAAAAATGATCCTATCGCTTCCGCACTGCGTTCAGATAATGCTGATAGCGCGCTTATGATATTATTAATGATAACACGTCCAGGGTGTTACACAAAGTCCTCGAAAAATGGGCAAAACACCAAAAAAAAAAATTTTGAACCCTTAAAACAATGTTTAAGTGGTCATGTTAGGCATTCTTTTAAAAATTTCTCCAATACATTAAAAAAATGTCTTCCAAGTTTTTTTTCATAGTTTTTCACGTCAAACAACCCAACAAAAATATATCATCCAATAGTTTCATCAACAATGGCCTCGAAAAATGGCCAAAAAAATAAATAACATGTTTTCGACCCCAAATACAATGTTTAAGTGGTCATGTTAGGCATTTTTTTAAAATTTTCTCCAAGATATTGAAAAAATGCCTTCCAAGTTTTTTTTTCATAGTTTTCAAGTGAAACAACCAATAAAATAATGTATCGTCTAACAGTTTCATCAACAAAGTCCTCGAAAAATGCGCAAAATACCAAACAAACATGTTTTCGACCCTAAATGCAATGTTTGAGTGGTCATGTTAGGCATTTTTTTAAAATTTTCTCCAAGACCTTAAAAAATGTCATCTAACTTTTTCCCATAGTTTTCACGTCAAACAACCCAAAAAATATATATCATCTAATAGTTTCGTCAACAATGGCCTCGAGAAATGACCAAAAAAATCAATAACATGTTTTTAACCCTAAAACAATGTTTAATTGATCATGTTAGGCATTTTTTAAAAATTTCTCCAAGACATTAAAAAAATGTGTTCCAAGTTTTTTTTCATAGTTTTCAAGTCAAACAACCCAAAAAATAATATATCGTCTAACAGTTTCATCAACAAAGTCCTCGAAAAATGGGCAAAATACCGAACAAAAATGTTTTCGACCCTAAATGCAATGTTTAAGTGGTCATGTTAGGCATTTTTTTAAAATTTTCTCCAAGACCTTAAAAAATGTCATCCAACGTTTTCCCATAGTTTTCACGTCAAACAACCCAAAAAAAATATATCATCTAATAGTTTCGTCAACAATGGCCTCGAAAAATGACTAAAAACCCCAAAAATACAGGTTTTCAACCCTCAAAACAATGTTTAAGTTGTCATGTTAGGCATTCTTTTAAAAATTTCTCCAAGACATTAAAAAAATGTCTTCCAAGTTTTTTCATAGTTTTCACATCAAAAAACCCAAAAAAATTATATCATCCAATAGTTTCATCAACAATGGCCTCGAAAAATGGCCAAAAAAATCTATAACATGTTTTCGACCCTAAATACAATGTTTAAGTGGTCATGTTAGGCATTTTTTTAAAATTTTCTCCAAGATAATTTAAAAATTCCTTCCAAGTTTTTTTTTCATAGTTTTCAAGTGAAATAACCCATAAAATTATGTATCGTCTAACAGTTTCATTAACAAAGTCCTCGAAAAATGGGCAAAATACCAAAAAAAACATTTTTTCAACCCTTAAAACAATGTTTAAGTCGTCATATTAGGCATTCTTTTAAAAATTTCCCCAATACATTAAAAAAATGTCTTCCAAGTTTTTTTTCATAGTTTTTCACGTCAAACAACCCAAAAAAAATATATCATCCAATAGTTTCATCAACAATGGCCTCGAAAAATGACCAAAAAAATCAATAACATGTTTTTAACCCTAAAACAATGTTTAATTGATCATGTTAGGCATTTTTTAAAAATTTCTCCAAGACATTAAAAAAATATGTTCCAAGTTTTTTTTTAATAGTTTTCAAGTCAAACAACCAATAAAATAATATATCGTCTGACAGTTTCATCAACAAATTCCTGGAAAAATGGGCAAAATACCAAAAAACATGTTTTCAACCCTTAAAACAATGTTTAACTGGTCATGATAGACATTCTTTTAAAAAATTCTCCAAGACATTAAAAAAATGTCTTCCAAGTTTTTTCATAGTTTTCATATCAAACAACCCAAAAAAAATATATCATCTAATAGTTTCATCAACAATGGCCTCAAAAAATGGCCAAAAAAATAAATAACATGTTTTCAACCCAAAAACAATGTTTAATTGATCATGTTAGACATTTTTTAAAAATTTCTCCAAGACATTAAAAAAATGTGTTCCAAGTTTTTTTTTTCATAGTTTTCAAGTCAAACAACCCATAAAATAATATATCGTCTAACAGTTTCATCAACAAAGTCCTCGAAAAATGGGCAAAATACCAAAAAAACATGTTTTCGACCCTAAATGCAATGTTTTGGTGGTCATGTTAGGCATTTTTTAAAATTTTCTCCAAGACCTTAAAAAATGTCTTCCAACTTTTTCTCATAGTTTTCACGTCAAACAACCCAAAAAAAATATATCATCTAATAGTTTCGTCAACAATGGCCTCGAAAAATGACAAAAACCCCAAAAATACAGGTTTTCCACCCTCAAAACAATGTTTAAGTTGTCATGTTAGACATTCTTTTAAAAAATTCTCCAAGACATTAAAAAAATGTCTTCCAAGTTTTTTCATAGTTTTCATATCAAACAACCCAAAAAAAATATATCATCTAATAGTTTCATCAACAATGGCCTCAAAAAATGGCCAAAAAAATAAATAACATGTTTTCAACCCAAAAACAATGTTTAATTGATCATGTTAGGCATTTTTTAAAAATTTCTCCAAGACATTAAAAAAATGTGTTCTAAGTTTTTTTTTCCATAGATTTCAAGTCAAACAACCCATAAAATAATATATCGTCTAACAGTTTCATCAAGAAAGTCCTCGAAAAATGGGCAAAATACCAAAAAAACATGTTTTCGACCCTAAATGCAATGTTTAAGTGGTCATGTTAGGCATTTTTTAAAAATTTTCTCCAAGACCTTAAAAAATGTCTTCCAACTTTTTCTCATAGTTTTCACGTCAAACAACCCAAAAAAAAATATATCATCTAATAGTTTCGTCAACAATGGCCTCGAAAAATAACTAAAAACACAAAAATACAGGTTTTCAACCCTTAAAACAATGTTTAAGAAGTCAGGTTAGGCATTCTTTTAAAATTTTCTCCATTACATTAAAAAAATGTCTTCCAAGTTTTTTTTTCATAATTTTCAAGTCAAACAACGCATAAAATAATATATCGTCTAACAGTTTCATCAACAAAGTCCTCGAAAAATGGGCAAAAATACAAAAAAAAAACATGTTTTCAACCCTTAAAAGAATGTTTAAGTGGACATGTAAGGTATTCTTTTAAAATTTCTCCAAGAAATTAAAAAAATGTCTTCCAAGTTTTTTCATAGTTTAACCCTAAAACAATGTTTAATTGATCATGTTAGGCATTTTTTAAAAATTTCTCCAAGACATTAAAAAAATGTGTTCCAAGTTTTTTTTTCATAGTTTTCAAGTCAAACAACCCATAAAATAATACAGACGAAAAACCTAATTCAAAGGATAACTAAATAAAACAGATTAAGAAAATTTAGAAAAATAGGAAAATAAAACTTCAAAAATAAAAATAAAATAGAAAACGGCCTTTTTTTGAAAATCCAACGGTGGCCAGGCGGCAAAGCATATATAATACGTCCAATTCTGACGGTCGGATCAAAAGTTATGACAGTTTGAAGTTTTCGCAAAAATTGGAATCCAAAATTTTTGCCCTTCAGAATCTGGAATACTTTAGGTGCTCTTGGTATTTTTCCACACAATTATAGGCTAAAATAAGTTACCACACAAAAATTTAAGCAAAAATAATAGGGCTAGCTATCAAAACCAAAAATCACAAATAATTCAGAAAAACTAGTTACTGTTCATGCTACTATCCATGCGACTGTTTCTGATTCCGCGGATTGCTTGCTGAATGCACTAATTGACCTGCAGAATTGATCAACACAACCAAATATGCAAGAATCAAAAGGCTCGAAGCACAAATTATAACAAGCACACCCTTAAAACAGAATTGGTATAGGAACTGATATAGGAAATAGGCTACCAATTCGGGTTACTGTTCCATTGGTTATTAGGGTGAAATTTTTCAGCTTACTCGAATATTACCTTGCTTCCTATATCACTTTCAACAATGAACAATAATAACAGAACAAACATAAACACACACACACACAGAACCCTAATTGCAGAACTGATGATCCCCGGCAACGGCGCCAAAATTTGATCGAGGTCGTACTCAGCCAAATTAATACAATTTAAATGTAGTACTAGGAAGTGACTCCTAGGTCGTCTCTCAAGGATCAATTGTCTGCGTTAGGGATCAAAAACGTGTAAAGGGGGGGTTTTTGACAGAATGCAAGGAATTCTAAATTAAAACAGAAATACTAATTAATTGCAGGGATTTAAAACAAGTCAGACCTTAGAACAGATTGCGCCTCTAATATCCTTGGTTCACGAAAGGTAATCTGTCTTACTTAATTCTTATCAGTCCAGGTTAATCTACTAAGCGAAGATTAACCTAAAACTTCATTACATGAATTAAGCAAACGTGAACCTCGTCAGGGCAAGCTCTCAGGATTAAGCAACCTGAGATTACTGAATCAATCAATATCAGAATCATTAAGCATGACTCTAATTCGAAAAATACAGAACAAAAACCCCAACAAGGAAGAACCAAGCAGAAAACGAATTGCAAAAATAGAGAACCTCCATTAAAGGGTTTGCAATCTGTCCTAGGGTCCAACCCTAGATTTAGCCTTCCATTAATTCGAAATTAACAACAGAAACGTAAATTGAAACGAAACTGAACATTAAACGAAATTCAACTGCAAAAACGAAATTAAACAGAAACGAAAATGAAAACCTAAATCTAATTACTAAAAGCAGAAAACAAAAATGGGATATGAAACTTGAAACAGAAACGAAATAGCACTGAATTGAAACGCAACTGTATTCAGAAACGAAAAACCCTAAAAACAGAGAGAAAGCAGAAAACGAAAAATGCTAAAAACCCTAAACGAAAATAGTCTGTCTGTGTTGTAGACGAAAATTAGTATGTCTCTGCATGGGCACATTAATTGAAATATATAGAGACTGACCTAAACGAAAATTGGGCTTTTCCTAACAATTTTGGCCCAAAACGAAAATAAAATAAAATGAAAATAAAATGCTGATGCCACATCCCAATCTTCAAGTCCATGCATTAATTCCAAGCCCATTTAATTATTAATCTTCCCTGAAAATAAAAATTGGAATAATTAAACTTAAAATAATCCAAATTAATTAAAATTTGAATTATCGGTCCAATTAAATCCTAAATGAGAAATAGTGCAGAATATGAACGTTTAAACACAAATTAGGGATTAAAATGAGTACAGAAAGATGAGAAAATAAAGGTAAATAGTGACTCATCAAAACCCCCCACACTTAGCCTTTTGCACTCCTGGGCAAAATCCAAAAATAGAGCAAGGAACAATTCTAAAGATTTTAAAGAAAGTGATACACCATAAAATAAACAATTTTGCACAATCCTCAATGAAAACTGGGAAAGAGAAAGGAATTGACAATTTCCAACACACAAAGAGTCAGAGAAACTACACACTTATGAGATTTATCCAAGCATTCAAAACTTAGCAAAACAATCAATCCGCTCAAGAGGTGAATTAAAAGCAACAGAACCTCACTAGATGCACTGTATCACACTGTATCTCTCAAGTGTTTAGGCAATTGTATACTCTCAAAACACTCAAGAAAACAAGCAACAGATAGACTTGGCAAGTCTCTATAATCAACACCCAATAAACATGCACATAAGGATCAAAAGGTCTTTTCAGGGTTGTAATGTGGTCAAGGACATGGGAGAGGATAAAATATGGGATAAGTAGCTGCAAACCAGAGGGACTAGAGGAGCAATGGGGAATAAGTAAGAAGTAAGCACAAAAACAAACC
>PYAF01003976.1:250827-277957 GCA_007407185.1 Glycine tomentella
TTTGGCCAGAGGCTTATCAGAACAAAAGTGCCTTAATCATATCCAAACATGCATGAGAACCAAGAAATATCAAACAGAGTCAAGACAAGGCAACTGTGCAAGCAATCAAGAGGTATAGCACACATGAAAGAATAGATAGTGGCTCAAATCCTCACACAGGGTATATCTGTCACAGTTAAATCAACCTTTCAAACTTCATTATCATCTTTCCAAGTAAAGAAAAAACATGGATTCCAAACCATAAAGTATGAAGCAACTCTTATCTAAGAGTGAAGTAGGTGCCAACACTTATTCAAAACCCAGAAATCAAAAAGAAACATGCAAAACTATACGCAAGATAACAAAAACAAAACAGCAAAAACAAAACAAAAAGAAACAGTCTCTCCCCCCCCCCACACTTAAAATTACACATTGTCCCCAATGTGGCACAACAAAAGTTCAGATGGACAAGTGCGATAAAAATAAAGGAGGAGAAAGAAAAAGAAAACTCCCTAAGGTGTAGTGGAAGATGGAAGGGAGGCAAGATCAAGCAGAGATATCTCCTCCACAACTGCATCCAGCAAGGAAGGATTGCTGAGGAATGGTTTAAGACGGTGTCCATTGATCTTGAAGCTCTTGCCTGTGGACTCACTTTGGATTTCAACTGTACCATAAGCAGAAAACAAAAACGGGATATGAAACTTGAAACAGAAACGAAATAGCACTGAATTGAAACGCAACTGTATTCAGAAACGAAAAACCCTAAAAACAGAGAGAAAGCAGAAAACGAAAAATGCTAAAAACCCTAAACGAAAATAGTCTGTCTGTGTTGTAGACGAAAATTAGTGTGTCTCTGCATGGGCACATTAATTGAAATATATAGGGACTGACCTAAACGAAAATTGGGCTTTTCCTAACAATTTTGGCCCAAAAACGAAAATAAAATAAAATGAACATAAAATGTTGATGCCACATCCCAATCTTCAAGTCCATGCATTAATTCCAAGCCCATTTAATTATTAATCTGCCCTGAAAATAAAAATTGGAATAATTAAACTTAAAATAATCCAAATTAATTAAAATCTAAATTATCGGTCCAATTAAATCCTAAATGAGAAACAATGCAGAATATGAACGTTTAAACACAAATTAGGCATTTTTTTAAAATTTTCTCCAAGACCCTAAAAACTTTCATCCAACTTTTTCCCATAGTTTTCACGTCGAACAACCCCAAAAAATATATCATCTAATAGTTTCGTCAACAATGGCCTCGAAAAATGACAAAAACCCCAAAAATACAGGTTTTCAACCCTCAAAACAATGTTTAAGTTGTCATGTTAGGCATTCTTTTAAAAATTTCTCCAAGGCATTAAAAAAATGACTTCCAAGTTTTTTCATAGTTTTCACATCAAACAACCCAAAAAAATTATATCATCCAATAGTTTCATCAACAATGGCCTCGAAAAATGGCCAAAAAAATCTATAACATGTTTTCGACCCTAAATACAATGTTTAAGTGGTCATGTTAGGCATTTTTTAAAAATTTTCTCCAAGATATTATAAAAATGCCTTCCAAGTTTTTATTTCATAGTTTTCAAGTGAAACAACCCATAAAATAATGTATCGTCTAACAGTTTCATTAACAAAGTCCTCGAAAAATGGGCAAAATACAAAAAAAAAAACATTTTTTTCAACCCTTAAAACAATGTTTAAGTCGTCATGTTAGGCATTCTTTTAAAAATTTCTCCAATACATTAAAAAAATGTCTTCCAAGTTTTTTTTCATAGTTTTTCACGTCAAACAACCCAAAAAAAAATATATCATCCAATAGTTTCATCAACAATGGCCTCGAAAAATGACCAAAAAAATCAATAACATGTTTTCAACCCTAAAACAATGTTTAATTGGTCATGTTAGGCATTTTTTAAAAATTTCTCCAAGGAATTAAAAAAAGGTGTTCCAAGTTTTTTTTTCATAGTTTTCAAGTCAAACAACTCATAAAATAATATATCGTCTAACAGTTTCATCAACAAAGTCCTCGAAAAAAAGGTAAAAATACCAAAAAAACATGTTTTCAACCCTTAAAACAATGTTTAAGTGGTCATGTTAGACATTCTTTTAAAAATTTCTCCAAGACATTAAAAAAACGTCTTCCAAGTTTTTTCCTAGTTTTCACATCAAACAACCAAAAAAAAAATATATCATCTAATAGTTTCATCAACAATGGCCTCGAAAAATGGCCAAAAAAATAAATTACATGTTTTCAACCCTAAAACAATGTTTAATTGATCATGTTAGGCATTTTTTCAAAATTTCTCCAAGACAATAAAAAAATGTGTTCCAAGTTTTTTTTCATAGTTTTCAAGTCAAACAACCCATAAAATAATATATCGTCTAACAGTTTCATCAACAAAGTCCTCGAAAAATGGGCAAAATACCAAAAACACATGTTTTCGACCCTAAATGCAATGTTTAAGTGGTCATGTTAGGCATTTTTTTAAAATTTTCTCCAAGACCTTAAAAAATGTCTTCCAACTTTTTCTCATAGTTTTCACGTCCAACAACCCAAAAAAAATATATCATCTAATAGTTTCGTCAACAATGGCCTCGAAAAAAGACTAAAAACCCAAAAATACAGGTTTTCAACCCTCTAAACAATGTTTAAGTGGTCATGTTAGGCATTTTTTTAAAATTTTCTCCAAGACATTAAAAAAATGCCTTCCAAGTTTTTTTTCATAGTTTTCAAGTCAAACAACCGATAAAATAACATATCATCTAACAGTTTCATCAACAAAGTCCTCGAAAAATAGGTAAAAATACCAAAAAAACATGATTTCAACCCTTAAAACAATGTTTAAGTGGTCATTTTAGGCATTCTTTTCAAATTTCTCCAAGAAATTAAAAAAATGCCTTCCAAGTTTTTTCCTAGTTTTCACATCAAACAACCAAAAAAAAATATATCATCTAATAGTTTCATCAACAATGGCCTCGAAAAATGACCAAAAAAATCAATAACATGTTTTCAACCCTAAAACAATGTTTAATTGATCATGTTAGGCATATTTTAAAAATTTCTCCAAGACATTAAAAAAAGGTGTTCCAAGTTTTATTTTCATAGTTTTAAGTCACACAACCCATAAAATAATATATCGTCTAACAGTTTCATCAACAAAGTCCTGGAAAAATGGGCAAAATACCGAAAAAACATGTTTTCAACCCTTAAAACAATGTTTAAGTGGTCATGTTAGACATTCTTTTAAAAATTTCTCCAAGACATTAAAAAAATGTCTTCCAAGTTTTTTCCTAGTTTTCACATCAAATAACCAAAAAAAAAATATATCATCTAATAGTTTCATCAACAATGGCCTCAAAAAATGGCCAAAAAAATAAATAACATATTTTCAACCCTAAAACAATGTTTAATCGATCATGTTAGGCATTTTTTCAAAATTTCTCCAAGACATTAAAAAAATGTGTTCCAAGTTTTTTTTTCATAGTTTTCAAGTCAAACAACCCATAAAATAATATATCATCTAACAATTTCATCAACAAAGTCCTTGAAAAATAGGAAAAATACCAAAAAAACATGTTTTGGACCCTAAATGCAATGTTTACGTGGTCATGTTAGGCATTTTTTTAAAATTTTCTCCAAGACCTTAAAAAATGTCTTCCAACTTTTTCTCATAGTTTTCACGTCACACAACCCAAAAAAAAATATATCCTCTAATAGTTTTGTCAACAATGGGCTCGAAAAATGACTAAAAACCCAAAAAATACAGGTTTTCAACCCTCAAAACAATGTTTAAGTTGTCATGTTAGGCATTCTGTTAAACTTTTCTCCATTACATTAAAAAAATGTCTTCCAAATTTTTTTTTCATAGCTTTCAAGTCAAACAACGCATAAAATAATATATTGTCTAACAGTTTCATCAACAAAGTACTCGAAAAATGGGCAAAAATACAAAAAAAACATGTTTTCAACCCTTAAAAGAATGTTTAAGTGGTCATGTTAGGCATTCTTTTAAAATTTTTCCAAGAAATTAAAAAAATGTCGCCCAAGTTTTTTCATAGTTTCCACATCAAACAACCCAAAAAAAATATATCATCCAATATTTTCATAAACAATGGCCTTGAAAAATGGCCAAAAAAATAAATAACATGTTTTCAACCCTGAAACAATGTTTAATTGATCATGTTAGACATTTTTTAAAAATTTCTCCAAGACATTAAAAAAATGTGTTCCAATTTTTTTCCATAGTTTTCAAGTCAAACAACCCATAAAATAATATATCGTCTAACAGTTTCATCAACAAAGTCTTGGAAAAATGGGCAAAAATACCAAAAAAAACATGTTTTCAACCCTTAAAACAATGTTTAAGTGGTCATCTTAGGCATTCTTTTAAAATTTCTCCAAGAAATTAAAAAAATGCCTTCCAAGTTTTTTCCTAGTTTTCACATCAAACAACCAAAAAAAAAATATATCATCTAATAGTTTCATCAACAATGGCCTCGAAAAATGGCAAAAAAAATCAATAACATGTTTTCAACCCTAAAACAATGTATAATTGATCATGTTAGACATTTTTTAAAAATTTCTCCAAGACATTAAAAAAAGGTGTTCCAAGTTTTTTTTTCATAGTTTTCAAGTCAAACAACTCATAAAATAATATATCGTCTAACAGTTTCATCAATAAAGTCCTTGAAATATGGGCAAAATACAAAAAAACATGTTTTCGACCCTAAATGCAATGTTTAAGTGGTCATGTAAGGCATTTTTTTAAAATTTTCTCCAAGACCTTAAAAAATGTCTTCCAACTTTTTCTCATAGTTTTCATGTCCAACAACCCAAAAAAAATATATCATCTAATAGTTTCGTCAACAATGGCCTCGAAAAAAGACTAAAAATCCAAAAATACAAGTTTTCAACCCTCTAAACAATGTTTAAGTGGTCATGTTAGGCATTTTTTTAAAATTTTCTCCAAGACATTAAAAAAATGTCTTCCAAGTTTTTTTTCATAGTTTTCAAGTCAAACAACCGATAAAATAATATATCGTCTAACAGATTCATCAACAAAGTCGTCGAAAAATAGGTAAAAATACCAAAAAAACATGATTTCAACCCTTAAAACAATGTTTAAGTGGTCATCTTAGGCATTCTTTTAAAATTTCTCCAAGAAATTAAAAAAATGCCTTCCAAGTTTTTTCCTAGTTTTCACATCAAACAACAAAAAAAAAATATATCATCTAATAGTTTCATCAACAATGGCCTCGAAAAATGGCCAAAAAAATCAATAACATGTTTTCAACCCTAAAACAATGTTTTATTGATCATGTTAGGCATATTTTAAAAATTTCTCCAAGACATTAAAAAAAGGTGTTCCATGTTTTTTTTTCATAGTTTTCAAGTCAAACAACTCATAAAATAATATATCGTCTAACAGTTTCATCAACAAAGTCCTCGAAATATGGGCAAAATACCAAAAAAACATGTTTTCGACCCTAAATGCAATGTTTAAGTGGTCATGTTAGGCATTTTTTTAAAATTTTCTCCAAGACCTTAAAAAATGTTTTCCAACTTTTTCTCATGGTTTTCACGTCAAACAACCCAAAAAAAATATCCTCTAATAGTTTCGTCAACAATGGCCTCGAAAAATGACTAAAAACCCAAAAATACAGGTTTTCAACCCTCAAAACAATGCTTAAGTGGTCATGTTAGGCATTCTCTTAAAAAATTTCTCCAAGACATTAAAAAAATGTCTTCCAAGTTTTTTCATAGTTTTCACATCAAACAACCCAAAAAAAATATATCATCCAATAGTTTCATCAACAATGGCCTCGAAAAATGGGCAAAATACCAAAAAAATATGTTTTCGACCCTAAATGCAATGTTTAAGTGGTCATGTTAGGAATTTTTTTAATATTTTCTCCAAGACCTTAAAAAATGTCATCCAACTTTTTCTCATAGTTTTCACGTCAAACAACCCAAAAAAAATATATCATCTAATAGTTTCGTCAACAATGACCTCGAAAAATGACTAAAAACCCAAAAATACAAGTTTTCAACCCTTAAAACGATGTTTAAGAAGTCATGTTAGGCATTCTTTTAAAATTTTCTCCATTACATTAAAAAAATGTCTTCCAAGTTTTTTTTTCATAGTTTTCAAGTTAAACAACGCAAAAATAATATATCGTCTAACAGTTTCATCAACAAAGTACTCGAAAAATGGGCAAAAATACAAAAAAAACATGTTTTCAACCCTTAAAAGAATGTTTAAGTGGTCATGTTAGGCATTCTTTTAAAATTTCTCCAAGAAATTAAAAAAATGTCTTCCAAGTTTTTTCATAGTTTCCAGATCAAACAACCCAAAAAAAATATATCATCTAATATTTTCATCAACAATGGCCTTGAAAAATGGCCAAAAAAATAAATAACATGTTTTCAACCCTAAAACAATGTTTAATTGATCATGTTAGACATATTTTAAAAATTTCTCCAAGACATTAAAAAAATGTCTTCCAAGTTTTTTTTTCATAGTTTTAAAGTCAAACAACCCATAAAATAATATATCGTCTAACAGTTTCATCAACAAAGTCTTGGAAAAATTGCCAAAAATACCAAAAAATACATGTTTTCAACCCTTAAAACAATGTTTAAGTTGTCATGTTACGCATTCTTTTAAAAATTTCTCCAAGACATTAAAAAAATGTCTTCCAAGTTTTTTTTCATAGTTTTTCACGTCAAACAACCCAAAAAAAATATATCATGCAATAGTTTCGTCAACAATGGCCTCGAAAAATGGCCAAAAAAATCAATAAATTGTTTTTAACCCTAAAACAATGTTTAATTGATCATGTTAGGCATATTTTAAAAATTTCTCCAAGACATTAAAAAAAGGTGTTCCAAGTTTTATTTTCATAGTTTTAAGTCACACAACCCATAAAATAATATATCGTCTAACAGTTTCATCAACAAAGTCCTGGAAAAATGGGCAAAATACCGAAAAAACATGTTTTCAACCCTTAAAACAATGTTTAAGTAGTCATGTTAGACATTCTTTTAAAAATTTCTCCAAGACATTAAAAAAATGTCTTCCAAGTTTTTTCCTAGTTTTCACATCAAACAACCAAAAAAAAAATATATCATCTAATAGTTTCATCAACAATGGCCTCAAAAAATGGCCAAAAAAATAAATAACATATTTTCAACCCTAAAACAATGTTTAATCGATCATGTTAGGCATTTTTTCAAAATTTCTCCAAGACATTAAAAAAATGTGTTCCAAGTTTTTTTTTCATAGTTTTCAAGTCAAACAACCCATAAAATAATATATCATCTAACAATTTCATCAACAAAGTCCTTGAAAAATAGGAAAAATACCAAAAAAACATGTTTTGGACCCTAAATGCAATGTTTACGTGGTCATGTTAGGCATTTTTTTAAAATTTTCTCCAAGACCTTAAAAAATGTCTTCCAACTTTTTCTCATAGTTTTCACGTCACATAACCCAAAAAAAAATATATCCTCTAATAGTTTTGTCAACAATGGGCTCGAAAAATGACTAAAAACCCAAAAATACAGGTTTTCAACCCTCAAAACAATGTTTAAGTTGTCATGTTAGGCATTCTGTTAAACTTTTCTCCATTACATTAAAAAAATGTCTTCCAAATTTTTTTTTCATAGCTTTCAAGTCAAACAACGCATAAAATAATATATTGTCTAACAGTTTCATCAACAAAGTACTCGAAAAATGGGCAAAAATACAAAAAAAACATGTTTTCAACCCTTAAAAGAATGTTTAAGTGGTCATGTTAGGCATTCTTTTAAAATTTTTCCAAGAAATTAAAAAAATGTCGCCCAAGTTTTTTCATAGTTTCCACATCAAACAACCCAAAAAAAATATATCATCTAATATTTTCATAAACAATGGCCTTGAAAAATGGCCAAAAAAATAAATAACATGTTTTCAACCCTGAAACAATGTTTAATTGATCATGTTAGACATTTTTTAAAAATTTCTCCAAGACATTAAAAAAATGTGTTCCAATTTTTTTCCATAGTTTTCAAGTCAAACAACCCATAAAATAATATATCGTCTAACAGTTTTATCAACAAAGTCTTGGAAAAATGGGCAAAAATACCAAAAAATACATGTTTTCAACCCTTAAAACAATGTTTAAGTGGTCACGTTACGCATTCTTTTAAAAATTTCTCCAAGACATTAAAAAAATGTCTTCCAAGTTTTTTCATAGTTTTCACATCAAACAACCCAAAAAAAATATATCATGCAATAATTTCATCAACAATGACCTCGAAAAATGGCCAAAAAAATAAATAACATGTTTTCAACCCTAAAAAATGTTTAATTGATCATGTTAGGCATTTTTTAAAAATTTCTCCAAGACATTAAAAAAATGTATTCCAAGTTTTTTTTTCATAGTTTTCAAGTCAAACAACCCATAAAATAATATATCGTCTAACAGTTTCATCAACAAAGTTCTCGAAAAATGGGCAAAATACAAAAAAAACATGTTTTCGACCCTAAATGCAATGTTTAAGTGGTCATGTTAGGCATTTTTTTAAAATTTTTTCCAAGATATTAAAAAAATGTCTTCCAAGTTTTTTTTTCATAGTTTTCAAGTGAAACAACCCATAAAATAATGTATTGTCGAACAGTTTCATCAACAAAGTCCTCGAAAAAAAGGTAAAAATACCAAAACAACATGATTTCAACCCTTAAAACAATGTTTAAGTGGTCATGTTAGGCATTCTTTTAAAATTTCTCCAAGAAATTAAAAAAATGCCTTCCAAGTTTTTTCCTAGTTTTCACATCAAACAACCAAAAAAAAATATATCATCTAATAGTTTCATCAACAATGGCCTCAAAAAATGGCCAAAAAAATCAATAACATGTTTTCAACCCTAAAACAATGTTTAATTGATCATGTTAGGCATTTTTTAAAAATTTATCCAAGACATTAAAAAAAGGTGTTTCAAGTTTTTTTTTCATAGTTTTCAAGTCAAACAACCCATAAAATAATATATCGTCTAACAGTTTCATCAACAAAGTCCTCGAAATATGGGCAAAATACCACAAAAACATGTTTTCGACCCTAAATGCAATGTTTAAGTGGTCATGTTAGGCATTTTTTTTAAATTTTCTCCAAGACATTAAAAAAATGCCTTCCAAGTTTTTTTTTCATAGATTTCAAGTGAAACAACCATAAAATAATGTATCGTCTAACAGTTTCATTAAGAAAGTCCTCGAAAAATGGACAAAATGCCAAAAAAAACATTTTTTCAACCCTTAAAACAATGTTTAAGTGGTCATGTTAGGCATTCTTTTAAAAATTTCTCCAATACATTAAAAAAATGTCTTCCAAGTTATTTTTCATAGTTTTTCACATCAAACAACCCAAAAAAATATATCATCTAATAGTTTCATCAACAGTGGCCTCGAAAAATGGCCAAAAAAATCAATAACATGTTTTAACCCTAAATACAATGTTTAAGTGGTCATGTTAGGCATTTTTTTAAAATTTTCTCCAAGACATTAAGAAAATGTCTTCCAAGTTTTTTGTCATAGCTTTCAAATCAAACAACCCATAAAATAATGTATCATCTAACAGTTTCATTAACAAAGTCCTCAAAAAATAGGCAAAATACAAAAAAAAAAAAACATTTTTTCAACCCCTAAGACAATGTTTAAGTGGTCATGTTAGGCATTCCTTTAAAAATTTGTCCAATATATTAAAAAAATGTTTTCCAAGTTTTTTTTCATACTTTTTCACGTCAAACAACCCAAAAAAAATATATCATCCAATAGTTTCATCAACAATGGCCTCGAAAAATGGCCAAAAAAATCAATAACATGTTTTCAACCCTAAAACAATGTTTAATTGATCATGTTTGGCATTTTTTAAAAATTTCTCCATGACATTAAAAAAAAGGTGTTCCAAGTTTTTTTTCATAGTTTTCAAGTCAAACAACTCATAAAATAATATATCGTCTAACAGTTTCATCAACAAAGTCCTCGAAATATGGGCAAAATATCAAAGAAACATGTTTTCGACCCTAAATGAAATGTTTAAGTGGTCATGTTAGGGATTTTTTTAAAATTTTTTAAACGACCTTAAAAAATGTATTCTAACTTTTTCTCATAGTTTTCACGTCAAACAACCCAAAAAAAATATCCTCTAATAGTTTCGTCAACAATTGCTTCGAAAAATGACTAAAAACCCAAAAATACAGGTTTTCAACCCTCAAAACAATGTTTAAGTGGTCATGTTAGGCATTCTCCTAAAAATTTCTCCAAGACATTAAAAAAATGTCTTCCAAGTTTTTTCATAGTTTTCACATCAAACAACCCAAAAAAAATATATCATCCAATAGTTTCATCAACAATGGCCTCGAAAAATGGCCAAAAAAATAAATAACATGTTTTCAACCCTAAAACAATGTTTAATTGATCATGTTAGGCATTTTTTAAAAATTTCTCCAAGACATTTAAAAAAGGTGTTCCAAGTTTTTTTTTCGTTGTTTTCAAGTCAAACAACGCATAAAATAATATATTGTCTAACAGTTTGATGAACAAAGTCCTCGAAAAATGGGCAAAATACAAAAACATGTTTTCAACCCTTAAAACAATGTTTAAGTGGTCATGTTAGACATTCTTTTAAAAATTTCTCCAATACATTAAAAAAATGTCTTCCAAGTTTTTTTTCATAGTTTTTCACGTCAAACAACCCAAAAAATATATATCGTCTAACAGTTTTATCAACAACGCCCTCAAAAAATGGAAAAAAACCAAAAAACCATGTTTTCGACCCTTAAAACAATGTTTAATTGGTCATCTTAGGCATTTTTTAAAAATTTCTCAAAGACATTAAAAAAATGTCATCCAAGTTTTTTTCATAGTTTCACTTTGAACAAACCAAAAAACAATATATCATCTAACAGTTTCATCAACAACGCCCTCGAAAAATGACTCAAACAACCCAAAAAAAATATATCATCTAATAGTTTCATCAACAATGGCCTCGAAAAATGGCCAAAAAAATCAATAACATGTTTTCGACCCTAAATACAATGTTTAAGTGGTCATGTTAGGCATTCTTTTAACATTTCTCCAAGAAATTAAAAAAATGTCTTCCAAGTTTTTTCATAGTTTTCACATCAAACAACCCAAAAAATATATATCATCTAATAGTTTCATCAACAATGGCCTCGAAAAATGGCCAAAAAAACAAATAACAAGTTTTCAACCCTAAAACAATGTTTAATTGATCATGTTAGGTATTTTTTAAAAATTTCTCCAAGACATTAAAAAAATGTGTTCCAAGTTTTTTTTTCATAGTTTTCAAATCAAACAACCCATAAAATAATATATTGTCTAACAGTTTAATCAACAAAGTCTTGGAAAAATGGGCAAAAATACCAAAAAAACATGTTTTGAACCCTTAAAACAATGTTTAAGTGGTCATGTTAGACATTCTTTTAAAAATTTCTCCAAGACATTTAAAAAATGTCTTCCAAGTTTCTTCATAGTTTTCACATTAAACAACAAAAAAAAACATATCATCTAACAGTTTCATCAACAGCGCCCTCGAGAAATGACTAAAAACCCAAAAATCCAGGTTTTGAACCCTCAAAACAATGTTTAAGTGGTCATGTTAGGCATTTTTTTAAAATTTTCTCAAAGACATTAAAAAAATGTCTTCCAAGTTTTTTTTCATAGTTTTCAAGTCAAACATCCCATAAAATAATATATCGTTTAACAGTTTCATTAACAAAGCCCTCGAAAAATGGGCAAAATACCAAAAAATACATGTTTTCAACCCTTAAAACAATGTTTAAGTGGTCATGTTATGCATTTTTTTAAAAATTTCTATAATACATTGAAAAAATGTCTTCCAAGTTTTTTTTTTCATAGTTTTTCATGTGAAACAACCCAGAAAATATATATCGTCTAACAGTTTTATCAACAACGCCCTCAAAAAAATGGAAAAAAACCAAAAAACCATGCTTTCGACCTTTAAAACAATGTTTAATTGTTCATCTTAGGCATTTTTTAAAAATTTCTCCAAGACATTAAAAAAATGTCTTCCAAGTTTTTTTCATAGTTTCACTTCAAACAAACCAAAAAAAAATATATCGTCTAACAGTTTCATCAACAACACCCTCGAAAAATGACACAAACAACCCAAAATAAATATATCATCTAATAGTTTCATCAACAATGGCCTCGAAAAAAGGCCAAAAAAGTCAATAACATGTTTTTGACCCTAAATACAATGTTTAAGTGGTCATGTTAGGCATTTTTTAAAAATTTTCTCCAAGACATTAAAAAAATGTCTTCCAAGTTTTTTTTTCATAGTTTTCAAGTCAAACAACCCATAAAATAATATATCGCTTCATCAACAAAGTTCTCGAAAAATAGGCAAACATACCAAAAAAACATGTTTTCAACCCTTAAAACAATGTTTAAGTGTCATGTTAGGCATTCTTTTAAAATTTTCTTCAAGACATTAAAAAAGTGTCTTCCAAGTTTTTTTTTCATAGTTTTCAAGTCAAACAACCCATAAAATAATATATCGTCTAACAGTTTCATGAACAAAGTCCTCGAAAAATGGCCATAAAAATCAATAACATGTTTTCGACCTTAAATACAATGTCTAAGTGGTCATGTTAAGCATTTTTTTTTTAAATTTTCTCCAAGATATTAAAAAAATGTCTTCCAAGTTTTTTTCATAGTTTTCAAGTCGAACAACTGATAAAATAATATATCGTCTAAAATTTTCATCAACAAAGTCCTCGAAAAATGGGCAAAATACCAAAAAAACATGTTTTCAACCCTTAACACAATGTTTAAGTGGTCATGTTACGCATTCTTTTAAAAATTTCTCCAATATATTAAAAAAATGTCTTCCAAGTTTTTTTTCATAGTTTTTCACGTCAAACAACCCAAAAAATATATATTGTCTAACAGTTTTATCAACAACGCCCTCAAAAAATGAAAAAAAATGAAAAAAACTATGTTTTCGACCCTTAAAACAATTTTAATTGGTTATCTTAATCATTTTTTAAAAATTTCTCCAAGATATTAAAAAAATTTATTCCAAGTTTTTTTTCATAGTTTCACTTCAAACAACCCAAAAAATATATATCGTCTAACAGTTTCATCAACAACGCCCTCGAAAAATGACTAAAAACTCAAAAATACAGGTTTTCAACCCTCAAAACAACGTTTAAGTGGTCATGTTAGGCATTCTTTTAAAAATTTCTAAAATATATTAAAAAAAATGTCTTCCAAGTTTTTCTCATAGTTTTTCACGTCAAACAACCCCAAAAATATATATCGTCTAACAGTTTCATCAACAACGCCCTCGAGAAACATCAACAACGCCCTCGAGAAATGACTAAAAACCCAAAAATCCAGGTTTTCGACCCTCAAAACAATGTTTAAGTGGTCATGTTAGGGATTTTTTTAAAATTTTCTCAAAGACATTAAAAAAATGTCTTCCAAGTTTTTTTTCATAGTTTTCAAGTCAAACAACCCATAAAATAATATATCGTGTAACAGTTTCATTAACAAAGCCCTCGAAAAATGACACAAACAACCCAAAAAAAATATATCATCTAATAGTTTCATCAACAATGGCCTCGAAAAATGGCCAAAAAAATCAATAACATGTTTTCGACCCTAAATACAATGTTTAAGTGGTCATGTTAGGCATTTTTTTAAATGCCATCTAATATAATTTTTTGTTGATTTCAGGTTAGGTGCTTGTATCTGAAGAGTACAATGGGGAAATGTTACCGTGTCTTTTGAGGAATTTCTTTTTTTAATTCGGTGAAATTGTGATCGCGCATGATATGTTGATTAATCTTAATAGCTAGATACAAATTATCATCTTATTACATTTTTGTGGGATGGATTTTTATGTTAAGTGTTTCCTTTTCATGTTCAAACATTTGATGGTGCGCCGTTTTTGGTGCTGCTTTAGTTTTTACTCATAAGTGCGTGTGTTCTATTTTGGACTCAATTTTAGTTGAACATCCTATGAACCATTTGATATAAACTACGTAAAAAAATAATTTTTAAGTGTGAATTTAGAAAATGATAATGAGTTGTGCTTAATTAACACTGACCTTGTAATTATGGAAGAGAATTTTCAAATGAGAAATTTGTGATGCTAATTAATACTATTCAAATTTAGCTGAACAGACTGAACAATGCATTTGATTTGAAGTTTCATATTTTCATGTTATTTAAGAGGTGGTTTTTAAAAGATATTGTTAACTTTGCATAATTACAACTGGGCTCATTACGAGCCTATCCTATAACTTATAAAGAAAATAATATTTTCACTGATTTTGATTTACTTGGATATATATATATATGCAACTATTGTTTGAGTCCTTAATTTTGTATTTAAGTATCTTATTAATAAAAACTTTTATTAGTTGAATTAATTAAGATTGAAGTGAGATAAATTGAGTTATTTATATAGACTATAGAAGATGCTCTAAGAGCTCCTCTTAAACATTGTTAGGTGCTAGGAATGAGGGTCCTTATAGTCATGTTAGGCATTTTTTTAAAATTTTCTCCAAGACATTAAAAAAATGTCTTCCAAGTTTTTTTTCATAGTTTTCAAGTCAAACAACCCTTAAAATAATATATCGTCTAACAGTTTCATCAACAACGCCCTCGAAAAATGGGCAAAAATCCCAAAAAAACATGTTTTCAACCCTCAAAACAATGTTTAAGTGGTCATGTTAGACATTTTTTTAAAATTTTCTCCAAGACATTAAAAAAATGTCTTCCATGTTTTTTTTTCATAGTTTTCAAGTCAATCTACCGCTAAAATAATATATCTTCTAACAGTTTCATCAACAAAGTCCTCAAAAAATGGGCAAAATACCAAAAAAACATGTTTTCAACCCTAAAACAATGTTTAAGTGGTCATGTTAGGCATTCTTTTAAAAATTTCTCCAATACATTAAAAAAAATGTCTTCCAAGTTTTTTTTCATAGTTTTTCACGTCAAACAACCCAAAAAATATATATCGTCTAACAGTTTTATCAACGCCGTCAAAAAATGGAAAAAAACTAGAAACCCATGTTTTCAACCCTTAAAACAATGTTTAATTAGTCATCTTAGGCATTTTCTAAAAAATTTTCCAAGACATTAAAAAAATGTGTTCCAAGTTTGTTTCATAGTTTCACTTGAAACAAACCAAAAAAAATATATCGTCTAACAATTTCATCAACAACGCCCTCGAAAAATGACTCAAACAACCCAAAAAAAATATCATCTAATAGTTTCATCAACAATGGCCTCGAAAAATGGCCCAACAAATCAATAACATGTTTTCGACCCTAAATACAATGTTTAATTGGTCATGTTAGGCATTTTTTAAATTTTCTCCAAGACATTAAAAAAATGCCTTCCAAGTTTTTTTTTCATAGTTTTCAAGTCAAACAACCCATAAAATAATCTATCGTCTAACAGTTTCATCAACAAAGTCCTCGAAAAATGGGCAAAATACCAAAAAAACATGTATTCAACCCTTAAAACAATGTTTAAGTGGTCATGTTAGGCATTCTTTTAAAAATTTCTCCAATACATTAAAAAATTGTCTTCCAAGTTTTTTTTCATAGCTTTCACGTCAAACAACCCAAAAAATATATATCGTCTAAAAGTTTTATCAACAACGCCCTCAAAAAATGGAAAAAAACCAAAAAACCATGTTTTCGACCCTTAAAACAATGTTTAATTGGTCATCTTAGGCATTTTTTAAAAATTTCTCCAAGACATTACAAAAATGTCTTCCAAGTTTTTTTCATGGTTTCACTTCAAACAAATATATATATATATATATATATATATATATACATATTGTCTAACAGTTTCATCAACAACGCCCTCGAAAAATGACAAACAACCCAAAAAAAATATATCAACTAATAGTTTCATCAACAATGACCTCGAAAAATGGCCAAAAAAATCAATAACATGTTTTAGACCCTTAAAACAATGTTTAAGTGGTCATGTTAGGCATTCTTTTAAAATTTTCTTCAAGACATTAAAAAAATGTCTTTCAAGGTTTTATTTCATAGTTTTCAAGTCAAACAACCTATAAAATATTATATTTTCTAACAGTTTCATCAACAAAGTCCTCGAAAAATGGGCAAAAATACCAAAAAAAGATGTTTTCAATCCTTAAAACAATGTTTAAGTGGTCATGTTAGGCATTCTTTTAAAATTTCTCCAAGAAATTAAAAAAATGTCTTCCAAGGTTTTCATAGTTTTCACATCAAACAACCCAAAAAAATATATCATCTAATAATTTCATCAACAATGGCCTCGAAAAATGACCAAAAAAATAAATAACAATGTTGAGGTGGTCATGTTAGGCATTTTTTTAAAATTTTCTCCAAGACATTAAAAAATAGTCTTCCAAGTTTTTTTTCATAGTTTTAAAGTAAAACAACCCATAAAATAATATATCGTCTAACAGTTTCATCAACAAAGTCCTCGAAAAATGGGCAAAAATACCGAAAAAGACATGTTTTCATCCCTTAAAACAATGTTTAAGTGGTCATGTTAGGCATTCTTTTAAAATTTTCTCCAAGACATTAAAAAAATGTCTTCCAAGTTTTTTTTCCATAGTTTTCAAGTCAAACAGCCCATAAAATAATATATCGTCTAACAGCTTCATCAACAAAGTCCTCGAAAAATGGGAAAAATACAAAAAAAAAATATGTTTTCAAACCTTAAAACAATGTTTAAGTGGTCATGTTAGACATTCTTTTAAAAAATTCTCCAAGACATTAAAACAATGCCTTCCAAGTTTTTCACATAGTTTCACTTCAAACAACCCAAAAAAAAATATATCATCTAATAGTTTCGTCAACAATGGCCTCGAAAAATGGCCAAAAAAATCAATAACATGTTTTCGACCCTAAATAGAATGTTTAAGTGGTCATGTTAGGCATTTTTTTAAAATTTTCTCCAAGACATTAAAAAATTTCTTTCAACTTTTTCACATAGTTTCACTTCAAACAACCCAAAAAAAAATATATCGTCTAACAGTTTCATCAACAACGCCCTCGAAAAATGGGTAAAAACCCAAAAATACAGATTTTCAACGCACAAAATGTTTTTGAAGTGGTCATGTTAGGCATTATTTTAAAAAATTCTCCAAGATAGTAAAAAAGTGTCTTCGAAGTTTTTTTCATAATTTTTATGTCAAACAACCCAAAAAAAATATATTATCTAATAGTTTTGTCAACAATGGCCTCGAAAAATGGCCAAAAAAATCAGTAACATGTTTTCAATCCTAAATACAATGTGTAAGTGGTGATGTCAGGCATTTTTTTAAAATTTTCTCTAAGAACTTAAAAAATGTCTTCCAAATTTTTCTCATAGTTTTCACATCAAACAACCAAAAAAATATATATCGTCTAACAATTTTATCAACAATGCCCTCAAAAAATGGAAAAAAACCAAAAAAACATGTTTTCGACACTTAAAACAATGTTTAATTGGTCATGGTAGCCATTTTTTAAAAACTTCTCCAAGACATTAAAACAATGCCTTCCAAGTTTTTCACATAGTTTCACTTCAAACAACCCAAAAAAAATATATCGTGTGACAGTTTCATCAACAATTCCCTCAACACTAAAAACCCAAAAATACAAGTTTTCAACCCTCAAAATAATGTTTAAGTGATCATGTTAGGCATTCTTTTAAAAATTTCTCCAAGACATTAAAAAAACGTCTTCCAAGTTTTTTTCATAGTTTCACTTCAAAGAACCCAAAAAAAAAATATCGTCTAACAGTTTCATCAACAACGCCCTCGAAAAATGACTAAAAACCCAAATATACAAGTTTTCAACCCTCAAAACAATGTTTAAGAGGTCATGTTAGGCATTCTTTTAAAAATTTCCCAAAGACATTAAAAAAATGTCTTCCAAGTTTTTTTCATAGTTTTTACGTCAAACAACCCAAAAAAATATATCATCTAATAGTTTCGTCAACAATGACCTCAAAAAATGGCCAAAAAAATCAGAACATATTTTCGACCCTAAATACAATGTTTAAGTGGTGATGTCAGACATTTTTTTAAAATTTTCTCCAAGACCTTAACAAATGTCTACCAACTTTTTCTCATAGTTTTCACATAAAACAACCAAAAAAATATATGTCGTCTAACAATTTTATCAACAACGCCCTCAAAAAATGGAAAAAATAACCAAAAAAACATGTTTTCGACACTTAAAACAATGTTTAATTGGTCATGTTAGCCATTTTTTAAAAATTTGTCAAAGACATTAAAACAATGCCTTCCAAGTTTTTTTCATAGTTTCACTTTAAACAACCCAAAAAAATATATATTGTCTAACAGTTTCATCAACAACGCCCTCGAAAAATGACTAAAAACCCAAAAATACAAGTTTTCAACCCTGAAAATAATGTTTAAGTGATCATGTTAGGCATTCTTTTAAAAATTTCTCCAAGACATTAAAAAAGTGTCTTCCATGTTTTTTTCATAGTTTCACTTCAAAGAACCCAAAAAAAAATATATCGTCTAACAGTTTCATCAACAACGCCCTCGAAAAATGACTAAAAATCCAAAAATACAGATTTTCAACCCTCAAAACAATGTATAAGTGGTCATGTTAGACATTCTTTTAAAAATTACTCCAAGACATTAAAAAAATGTCTTCCAAGTTTTTTTTCATAGTTTCACTTCAAATAACCAAAAAAAAAATATATCGTCTAACAGTTTCATCAACAACACCCTCGAGAAATGACTAAAAATCCAAAAATACAGGTTTTCAACCCTCAAAACAATGTTTAAGAGGTCATGTTAGGCATTCTTTTAAAAATTTCCCAAAGACATTAAAAAAATGTCTTCCAAGTTTTTTTAATAAATTTCACGTCAAACTACCCAAAAAAATTATATCATCTAATAGTTACGTCAACATTGGCCTCGAAAAATCGCCAAAAAAATCAATAACATGTTTTCGACCCTAAATACAATGTTTAAGTGGTCATGTTAGGCATTTTTTAAAATTTTCTCCAAGACCTTAAAAAATGTCTTCCAACTTTTTCACATAGTTTCACTTCAAACAACCCAAAAAAATATATCGTCTAACAGTTTCATCAACAACGCCCTCGACAAATGACTAAAAACCCAAAAATACATATTTTCAACACTCAAAATCATGTTTAAGTGGTCATGTTAGGCATTCTTTTAAAAAACTCTCCAAGACATTAAAAAAATGTTGTCGAAGTTTTTTTCATAGTTTTTACGTCAAACAACCCAAAAAAATATATATCATTTACTAGTTTCGTCAACAATGGCCTCGAAAAATGGCCAAAAAAATCAGTAACATGTTTTCGACCCTAAATACAATGTTTAAGTGGTGATGTCAGGCATTTTTTTTAAATTTTCTCCAAGACCTTAAAAAATGTCTTCGAACTTTTTCTCATAGTTTTCACATCAAACAACGAAAAAAATATATATCGTCTAACAATTTTATCAACAACGCCCTCAAAAATGGATAAAAACCAAAAAAAACACGTTTTCGACACTTAAAACAATGTTTAATTGGTCATGTTAGCCATTTTTTAAAAATTTCACCAAGACATTAGAAAAATGTCTTCCAACTTTTTTTCATAGTTTCACTTCAAACAACACAAAAAAAAATATATCGTCTAACAGTTTCATCAACAACGCCCTCGAAAAATGACTAAAAACCATCAAATACAGGTTTTGAACCCTCAAAACAATGTTTAAGTGGTCATGTTAGACATTCTTTTAAAAATTTCTCCAAGGCATTAAAAAAATGTCTTCCAAGTTTTTTTCATAGTTTCACTTCAAACAACACAAAAAAAAATATATCGTCTAACAATTTCATCAACAACGCCCTCGAAAAATGACTATAAACCATAAAATACAAGTTTTCAACCCTCAAAACAATGTTTAAGTGGTCATGTTAGGCATTCTTTTAAAAATTTCTCCAAGACAATAAAAAAATGTCTTCCATGTTTTTTTCATAGTTTCACTTCAAACAACCCAAAAAAATATATCGTCTAACAGTCTCATCAACAACGCCCTCGAGAAATGACTAAAAACCCAAAAATACAAGTTTTCAACTCTCAAAACAATGTTTATGTGGTCATGTTAGGCATTCTTTTAAAAATTTCTCCAAGAAATTAAAAAAATGTCTTCCAAGTTTTTTTCATAGTTTTAACGTCAAACAACCCAAAAAAAACATATCATCTAATAGTTTCGTCATCAATGGCCTCGAAAAATTGCCAAAAAAATCAATAACATATTTTCGACCCTAAATACAATGTTTAAGTGGTCACGATGGGCATTTTTTTAAAATTTTCTCCAAGACATTAAAAAAATGTCTTCCAAGTTTTTTTTTTTCATAGTTTTCAAGTCAAACAACCCATAAAATAATATATCGTCTAATAGTTTCATTAACAAAGTCCTCGAAAAATGGGCAAAATACCAAAACAACATGTTTTCCACCCTTAAAACAATGTTTAAGTGGTCATGTTAGGCATTTTTTTAAAATTTTTGCAAGACATTAGTAAAATGTCTTTCAAGTATTTTTCATCGTTTCACTTCAAACAATCCAAAAAACATATATCGTCTAACAGTTTCATCAACAACGCCCTCGAAAAATGACTAAAAACCCAAAAAAGCAGGTTTTCAACCCTTAAAACAATGTTTAATTGGTTATGTTAGGCATTTTTTAAAATTTTCTCCAAGACATTAAAAAAATGTCTTCCAAGTTTTTTTTTCTTAGTTTTCAAATCAAACAACCCATAAAATAATATATCGTGTAACAGTTTCATCAACAAAGTCCTCGAAAAATGGGCAAAGTATCAAAAAAACATGTTTTCAACCCTTAAAACAATGTTTAAGTGGCCATGTTAGGCATTCTTTTAAAAATTTCTCCAATACAATAAAAAAAATGTCTTCCAAGTTTTTTTCATAGTTTTCACGTCAAACAACGCAAAAAAAATATATCATCGAATAATTTCATCAGCAATGGCCTCGAAAAATGGCCAAAAAAATAAATAACATGTTTTCGACCCTAAATACAATGTTTAAGTGGTCATGTTTGGCATTTTTTTAAAATTTTCTCCAAGACATTAAAAAAATGTCTTCCAAGTTTTTTTTCTTAGTTTTCAAGTCAAACAACCCATAAAATAGTATATCGTCTAACAGTTTCATCAACAAAATCCTCGAAAAATGGGTAAAATACAAAAAAAAAAACATGTTTTCAACCCTTAAAACAATGTTTAAGTGGTCATGTTAGACATACTTTTAAAAATTTCTCCAAGACATTACAAAAATGTGTTCCAAGTTTTTTCATAGTTTTCACATTAAACAACCCAAAAAAAATATATCATCTAATAGTTTCATGAACAACGCCCTTGAGAAATGACTAAAAACCCAAAAATACAGGTTTTAAACCCTTAAAACAATGTTTAAGGAGTCATGTTAGGCATTCTTTTAAAAATTTCTCCAAGACATTAAAAAAATGTCTTCCAAGTTATTTCATAGTTTTCACATCAAACAACCCAAAAAAATATATATCATCTAATAGTTTCATCTAAATACAATGTTTACGTGGTCATGTTAGGCAATCTTTTAAAAATTTCTCCAAACATTAAAAAATGTCTTTCAAGTTTTTTTCATAGTTTTACTTCAAACAACCCAAAAAAAAAATATATCGTCTAACAGTTTTATCAACAACACCCTCGAAAAATGACTAAAAACCCAAAAATACAAGTTTTCAACCCTCAAAACAATGTTTAAGTGATCATGTTAGGCATTCTTTTAAAAATTTCTCCAAGACATTAAAAAAATGTCTTCCAAGTTTTTTTCATAGTTTCACTTCAAACAACCAAAAAAAAAATATATCGTCTAACAGTTTCATCAACAACGCCCTCGAAAAATGACTAAAAACCCAAAAATATAGGTTTTCAACCCTTAAAACAATGTTTAAGTGGTCATGTTAGGCATTCTTTTGAAAATTTCTCCAAGGCATTAAAAAAATGTCTTCCAAGTTTTTTTCATAGTTTCACTTCAAACAACCCAAAAAAAAATATCGTCTAACAGTTTCATCAACAACGCCCTCGAAAAATGACTAAAAACCCAAAAATACAAGTTTTCAACCCTCAAAACAATGTTTAAGTGATCATGTTAGACATTCTTTTAAAAATTTCTCCAAGACATTAAAAAATGTCTTCCAAGTTTTTTTCACAGTGTCACTTCAAAGAACCAAAAAAAAAATATATCGTCTAACAGTTTCATGAACAACGCCCTCGAGAAATGACTAGAAACCAAAAAATACAGGTTTTCACACTACTACATAATATAGCTTTTACGACAGGTTTTCGACGGCGTTTCCCTAATGACCGTTGTAGTATATGGGGCGGTGGCATTTCCGTAAATAAAGCTAATATATCAACGACTGTCTTTCATAACCCGCATTTGAAAATCGAATACTACATCGGTTTTGGGCAATCGTCGTAGTTTATGGCTGATGAAAAGTGCAACATAACTCCAAACGACACTGTTTTATCCAGTTTAAGCTTTTTATCTCCTTTGAAGAAGGCAGAGTCATTTATGCATGCCCTAGCCTACGCGTTACCGTCTTCCTTTTCGACCTCCATTAATCTCACTCTCTCACTCTCTCAGTTTTGGACCTCCTTTGCAGAAGCTACATAACTTGCTCTGTGTTTTGAGCCCTCTGCACTTCGCGTGGCTGAACCCTCTGACATCGACGCTCTTCGAACTGGAGCTCACTTCGCGGAGGTAGGAGACGGCGAGGGGGGAGGAGCATGAGTAGGAAGCCGATGGATTTGAGGAAGCTGGAGAATCAGACGCGGTGGCGGCCATGGAGGAAGTCGAGACGCTTGACGAGGGGCCTAGCGGAGGTGGAAATGGTGAGACCCATTTCTTATTTTTCTTTTTCTATTTTGAGAAATTGGTCGGTTCTTCTTTTTTTTTTGTCTAAATTTGTTCACTAGTTAATTCCTTCTCCCTGGAGCATCCTAGTCGTACATGATTTCTTCTTGATCTATGTTGTTAAGAATTGTTGATGTTAATTTTCTCTATTTCATGATGCTGGTCTGGTTGCTTCTGAATTAGCCCTCGTGTAGAAAGACATGTGTTGGATTTTGGTTCAATTGATATTGTCATTAGGTTATTATTGAAGTGCCTCGATTAATCTAGAACTTCCATTTAAACTAACCTCTTTTATCTTACAAGGTATCCTGGAACTGCATCCTGGACCAATCAACAACATCCCCAACAAATCTCACCTAGAAATTGGTGTGTATTTACAGGACAACTTTGGTTGAATCAGGCATTCTTATAATGTTTAATTAGAACTTGTTTTACCATGCAAAAGTTGTTTCTTTATGTTTGTTAAGAATTGTTTACTTCTTTTTTTCTTTACCTAATGGATATCCAGTTACTAGTATATTATGTTACTTTATAAATTACTTGGTAGTTTTTCTGTATTGTTACAGACACAAGAGACATTGACGAGGAAAGAAGAAATAAAGTGGTTGAGAAAATTCACCAATGAGCTATTAAAATAATCAAAACACAAGGTGTCAAACTCTCTGATTCATTGTTTATGGCCAGGTAATCTAGAGAGACTGAGGTGAAAGTTGCTTTCACATGAGCAGATATTATTTCCTTATGAAGTGCCCAAAAACATTCGTTCATTATATGCAGATCACTTTCTTTGTATTGCTTTTTCATTTATGGTTGCCAATTTCTTTCTTGTGCTATACCATATAATTTAAGGGCTTTTAGGAACTGAGAGCTGCTATGAAGTCTGTCAAAGATGATGTGATAAAAACAAAAAGAAACTTCTTAGAGGAATTCAAGTACTTGAGAAGGCAGCTGAAATTACACCAATGAAGGACACCATAGCCGACAACCTTCCAACTGAGAGCACAGAAAAGTGAGTTCTCTCCCGCTCTCCATCTATAATTCTATGTTGTGCCTCAAGCATGTCATCAGTAACTTTTCAGCTTTCTATATATGAAAAAGACCTTTTATTGATAAAAACAAGGTTAAATTGAAAACAATAAAAGAATTCCCACTATGGATAAATATTTTCCTATTTTACATGTTTGTTCATGATGACTTAATCAAATAGACAAGAAGAGTACAACACTTAGCTTGCTAACGTAGTTATTCATTGTCATTGTCATTCCTGCCTATGTAGTTACTATGTACATACTTGCCTTCCTTCTGTCACTCTTTCTGTCATATTTTATTTTTAAAGGAAAAGGGGTCTCTCTCTAATAATTTTAGGCATTTTTAATTTTTTTTTACAGCAAATGGTGATATTGTGTCATCAAGTTTCATTAATTATTTCCTACTTAAAACTGCAGATCGATATGCTTTTAGAAAAATGGTAAGACAAGACACAATTATCTTCAGTTTTTACCCTTTTGCAAGTAGACACCTTTAAACTTTTGTTGAAGTCAAGTAATCTGCATAATGAATTCACTTAACCAATAATCTTTTTATTTTATTTATGTTTAAGGTCAAGCCTGTGCTGAGCAGATTCATCCTTCTGGATGAACTTCAATGACAGTGACTGGGTACTTTTTGACATTTTCATTGTTTCACATTTTATCTATTTGCTCTACAATGTTTAATTTATAATCCTTTTTTTTGTTTGAATTCCAGAATCCTCCAATGGATTTACAATGTTTAATATATGCTTTTTAGGCTTGTTCAATATATATGTTCTGGCCTACTCTTACGGCAAGCTTTGTTATGTGTTTCCATTATGATTTTTGAACCTTTCTTTTACCTCCCATTGTAATAAATTTTGGCCCTGCTCTTTGTTTCTTGAAACACTGTTTTTCTTTTTCTTTTTCTAAATATATCTTCACACGTCCCTTTTTACCTCTCACCCCAATTTTCTATGTATAATATTTGGCTTACAGTTATACCCATCTTAGATTAATTAATAATTAAATTTTAATTTAAATAATATTAAATTGAATAAATAATAAATATATTAAAAAATACATAAAATTAAAATATATTCTTAGTTAAATATATGCTTTTAAAATCATTATTTAATTTTTATTATAATTGGAATCATATAACTATAACATAATATTTTGTATTTTAAATAGTTATACTATATATACACACACACACACACTTCACACGTACAAAATTTTAACTTGCATTTTACTTTTACAAATTTAAATACAAAACTTCATCAAGTAAATTTAAGTCAAGGTCATACACCAGTGGTTTGGCAACCTTGTTACAATGGAGTGGTGGACACATTTATGGATAAATAAGGGGTTTTGTTGAAAAAAACCTCACTATAGATGCCTTTAGCTTCACGCTTCACTTTCTTCTCTAGCAACTAAGGGAAACCAGCACACAAACATAGGAATTTCATATTGTTTACATCATGCACGAAACATTAAATTCAAATTATACTGTCTTTGATCTACAACGTAATTTTAGAAAGAAAAAAAATGTAACAATGCTTACAATTCTTGAATTGCAACCCTCTGAAACTACATTCAATTTTTCAGCCTCCATAGCTGTTGTCCGTGCAAGTCCTTTAGGTTCAGGAATAGTCCACATCCTGTTACACATTTACATTTCTCATAAGGACCACAATAACTGTGTAACAAAGTGCCACTATAGGTACCTAAACATGCTACACGATAGTCAAATCAGAATCTGAGAACAAATAAATATGTCAAGTTGTTAGAGAAATTATGAACGTTGAATTACATTTGTGTAGTTACCCCACCCAACACAATACCTGATGGCAACTTCTTCACCTTCACTTGTAAAATTTCAATTTCCTTGATTGTGCTGTGTATCTTCAGGTCAGTTTTACTGGTTCAATTGAAGTAGGGCGTGAAGTGATGCAGGCTGCAGCTAGGAGCAATTTAAAACCAGTTTCACTTGAATTAGGAGGCAAGTCTCCTCTCATTATTTTCAATGATGCGGATATAGACAAAGCTGCCGAGCTTGCTCTCTTTGGCATCATGTCTAACAAGGTGAAATTATTTTCTTTCAAGGAACATCTAGTAATATATACACATACACACCTATAATATAAGAAACATATCAAATTAAGTGAGCATTCTTCTTTGAATAATCAAAATTAAAATAAAATAAGAAAAGAGTTTTCAAGTGGTTTCTCACAGTAGATGTTGGAGGTATCTATATATCAATGAATTCACACTCATTCTTTTTTAAGTAATTGACAGGTTAGTTCTTCTCATTAGTCATTACTTTATATTTTGTATATTTGACTATAATGTATGATGTAATGAATTGGCTGTGGTTTTGTAGCTTGCTCTTGCTTTTCTTTCTTTTTTCATTATGGTTCATGTTTGTGTTATGTTTTGCTATTTTTGCATAATGATATGGGTATCTGATAAAACCACGAGTGCACTCTGAATTTTACTAAATGTATAATGTGTAATGTGCAATGTTGAATGTTGAAGTTTTCAACTTTGCATATCCAACTTAGATATCTTCTGGAGATTGGAGTGATTCTCCCTCTCTGCCACTCACCTTCTGTCACTGATTGTTAGAAATATCTATTTTCGGTTCCCCTTTTCTTGATGCCTGTTTCAACATAAGTTCTCATAGTCAATTTAGTTTTAAGGTTTGAAGACAAACATGCAAAATATTAGGAGTTGGAAAATTGCAATTTTGCTTTCTCTCTCTTTTATTTTAAATTTTTTTTGGGGTGCGTGGGGTATGCAAGAAATTGCATTTCCACACTTTCTTTTAATGTAATTAACTCCTTATCGTTTACATTTTTGGGGTGCCCGGTGGTTAATAGTTGTTTTTTTTTTTGTTTCTCAATTTTCTATTTTAATGTAATTAACTCTTTATTGTAACACCCCAAAATTTCAGTCAAGGCTAGGGTAAAATACTAATTGGAGGTAGTACAGAAGAATTTAGGAAATGCTCTGAACATTTTTGGAAATGACGATTTTACCCCTAGAATGAGAGGTAAAAATACCAAAATACCCCTGGGACAAAACTGATCAAAATGATTTTAGAAAATTATGGAAATCTGAGAATGGGA
>PYAF01003977.1:2775-26151 GCA_007407185.1 Glycine tomentella
AATCCAATCCTACGCTCTTTAATTAATCAAACTCGTTTTTATTTTCAGTAATCATTCGTAATCTTCCGTACTAGATTTATTATTCCGTTTCTTTTGAATTTTTGTAATTTCTATTAATCAATCACATGCAACCTCGTTCACACTCATTGTATATAACTATTAAACTGTTAAGTTTTATTTGAATTAACTGAGTAAAAATTAAGTCCCTGTGGAGATGAACTTTTATAAATATTGTAACTTACAATGACAATTGGTACGCTTGCCAAAAGTCTAACAAGAGGGAAGGGGATTGGTTTAAAAATTCTAACGTCCCACAAGAAGGAAAGAGATTGCTTAGAATTTTTAACTATCCACGATCGGTGCAAGATGGTGCCCATGTTTCATACTTTATAATTGCATGGAAATAGTATAAACTTTGCTTGTAAGCACCTGTAGTTTTTCATGAGGAAAAATGCTGGTACTTGGGGGCATATCACTTGGTTTGGAACTCCCTTGAGACTCGTGCTTATCACCATAGGGGAAGTTGTCTGTCCACGATAGGGTGACCTCGACATTTGTTGCCTAATTTTCCTAAGTGAAAGTGTCATGTAGACACGCTTAGGCTATTTCCTGTGAATGACACCACATTGCATTTGAAAGTTGAGTAAGTTCATGCATCATGCTTAGCATAATTGATTTGAGTTGCTGAAAAGTTGATGACTAGGTTGTTAAGTGTATGTTGAACTAATGGATATATTGAGAATGATTGTGATGGTTTGTTATCGTTTTCTTTCTAATTATGATCATCTAATATTTGTTGATCCTTACAATAAACTCACCTTGCAATTTTGTACCATTTTGTTGGTACCTGTGATGATCGAAAACCTTTGTTCATGGGAGCAAATGAGCAAAAGTAGGTGTCTTAGGAGGGAATCCTTTTGTTGGAGCCACCAAGCCAACATGACAACATTGGAATATATTTTGGGAGAGAGTTGTGTTTTGTTACCAACTAGTTGGTTCCTTGATTCTTTTTGATTGGGCATCTAAATTCCACATTTAGATACATGTAAAAACTGAATTATATTCTGACATGTAAATGATGTATAGTGGTTTAATATATGTATGTACATCGTGAAACATTTACCCTCGTTTTCTGTCGCAACCTATCCGGCCACCAACGTTAATTTAAGAAAAACGTCGGAAAAACCAAAAGATAAGACATGGTCTACGATTTTAGAGAAAAAAGAGTTCGGGAGTCATTTACGCACGGGGAAGGTGTTAGCACCCCACGCGTCCACCATGAAGACGACAGCCTTTAATCGAGAGTGTTAAAAATAAAGTGACTTTTTAATTATTTGTTTTTCCTTAAGAACATGACTTATGTTTGTTTTATTTTTGTTTATTCAGAAAAAGAAATCAAATTTTTTTTTAGAAAAGGGAAGATTTTATATTTTTTTTGTTTTTTTAGGTCGACAAGGGGTTTGCCCTCGCTCCTACGTATCCCCAAGTGCAATGAGGAAATCAGACTTACGTAGTTCTTTTCTTGAAAACAACTTGATTGGATTGATTTTATTTTTCCAGAAGATTTGTTTCAATTACGCGAAAAAGAGTCGTTAAGGCATTAGACCTTGAAACAACGTTGAGTTTGAAGAAAAAAACGGGGAGAATCGCTTAAGGCATTGGACCTCGAAGCAATCTCGAGTAATATGTAGATTTTCTTAAGAAAAAAGAGAATTGAATGGTCTTTTATTTGAGTATTTTTAGCTTTTTTTTAGAAAAGACATTAGATTTGTGGCAAACTTATGAAGTCAAGCAAGTCGGAGACCCAGCATGATTCTCACAAAATCTATCCACATGTTATTGATACACCACCAAACAAGTCGGAGACCCAGCATGGAGTGCACAAAACATATGCGCTTACTAATGAAAACTAGTGCGGAATTGCAAACATAGGTGAATAATTGACATAGCAATATGTAATCAAACGAATCAAATAAAAATAGAAAGGGATAGAATGGAAGTGGGGAGTACACTTAGTGATTAGAGGTGCATACAGTACAAAAAGGGGGTGCAATCAGCAGTGCACATTTAATTACAGAAATGGGCTAGGCCCAACAGATGTGGGTGCACTTATGAATATGGGAGTGAAAATAACATTCTGTGCATTGCTCTAAAGTGGGCTAGGCCCAACTGCTGAGGGACGTGCAATTATGGAAAAGGTGGTGCAAACAGTAATATAAAAGGGTGTGCAGTTATAGAAAGAAAGCTGCAAAAGACGTTATGAAATTTGTGTTTGTATGGGCCAGGCCCAAGTGGTATAGGGGGTGAACTTATTAAACCTATGGGTGCAAAAAGCAAAAAATTGTTTGTTTTTTTTTTTGTTTTTTGGGAGGGGGGCAAGGTTGGAACCGAGTCGGGTGACCCGGCCCAACCTGCGTTTGGCATCTGGGCACAGCAGCCATGGCACAAAAATAGGGTTATTTTCAAGGAAATTTCATGGCTTTCTAAGGCCACCACCATGAGGGTTGGTGTTGTGGTGGCCATCGTGGTGTGGCCTGGGTACGGTGGTAGCGAGGTGGTGCGGTGGTTGCCACGGTGGTGGCCGGAGTTGCCTCAAAAAGAAAGAGAAAAAGAAAATGGAAGTAAAGAAAACATAGAACAAGCATGGTGGTAATGGAGGAGCCACGATGGTTGTGGTGGGGTGCGATGGTGGTGGTGGCCAGGGTGGTGTGCGATGGTGTTAGTGGTTGCCACGCGTGGTGGCTGAAAACACAAAAAACGAACAAAGCAACGGAAGAAAAAAAAAGAAAAAAAAAAAAACGCAAAAACTCAGTCATAGAAACCATGGAAGTAAAGGCACAATGAAGAAGACGACCTATAATGGAGTCTATTCTGAATGAAATTAAACAATAAATCACCAAAGGAAAATAGCGAAACGTAAAAGAGAAGGAAAGAAAAGAAAAGATAAAAAAAGTAAAGAAGAAGAGGGAACAGAAGAGAGGAAGAAAGAAGAGAAGGAGAGAATGAGGTACCTCAGGTGTCCCTCTCCCTTCTCTAATGGAGACGCCAAATGTCGACCTCTGGTTGGCTCTATTTTCTTCTCCAGGATCCATGCGGCTGTGCCATTAATTCCCCCCTTTCACTGTTCCTTCCTTGTGGCTATTATACTACTATTAGTTTGACCTAATGGGCCTTGTACCTTTTTCTCCTTTCTTTTTGCTCTCTGCTGCCCTTTTTTTTGTTTTTGTTACCTTCTTTTTTTTTTCTTTTTTTTATTTGTTTACTATTAACCTAATGGGCCTTGTGGCTTTTTTTGTTCTCTCCTTTTCTCTTCTTTTGTTTTTACTACTACTTTTTTTCTTTTATTTTTTTTAAAAAACTGTTATATTTTTTATTTTTTATTTGTTATCTTTTTTCTTTTTCTTTCATTTTGTTCTACTTTTTTCATTTGTTTTTCTTCTTCTTTTTTTTCTTATTTTTTTCGTTTTCTGTATTTATCATCAATTTTTTATTTACCCGGACAAAATTAGGGTATGATAGTTTTCATAGTCAAATTAATAGAGTTTTCACTTAAAATAAAAAATGTTGTGTTTTAGAGTAGTGATATTATAGTAACGAGGTGGGTCGTTACAAGGACCATGCTTAACGAAATAAATTGCCTAAATATTTTTGGGTCGATGCCGTTAGCACAACTTGCTATGTACTCAATAGGGTGATGATTATACCCATTATGAAATTAACACTTTATGAAATATATAATAGCAGAAAATCGAATGCATCACATTATCATAATCAACATCAAACAATCATGATGAAGTCCATTTCTTGGGAATAACTATTTTATTTTGAATAATGGTAAGGAGTTACCTAAGAATTTTGATTCAAAGGCAGATGAAGATCTATTTCTTGGGTTATTCTACAAATAGCAAAGCATATCGAGTCTTTAATAAACATACACTAAGAATATAAGAGTCTATGGATGTAGTTTTTGATGAATCTAACCCCCAAAGATTTGGAAAGTACCTCTTTATGATGATGATGTAGGAATTTCTTAAGAATCCTCTCCTACAAGCAAAAAGGTAGTGAACAATAACCCTCTTAAAGGACACTCACTACAAGACAACAGTCTTCCTAAGGAGTAGAAAGAACCTAAGGATCTTTTTATTGACAATATCATAGGTGATATTGCAAAGGGAGTTTTTATTTGTTAGGGTTTTATTTCACGTTGGATTCAACTTATAGGCCAAATGTAACCCAATCATAATGTAGTAACTAAACTATCATCCAGGTCGTCTCCCAAAGGAATAAAGGATTTCGTGTAATTATTTAACTAAGAACTAGGTTTTTGTATTTTTGTTTTGTGATTGTCACGAAATAAATAACATCAAATAAATTGCAATAAAAATTAAATGACAATATAATAATTAAGTAAAGATAGAAATACTAGACTTGGATGGTGACGTCGATCTAGATGAATGAATGTCTAGGTTTCAACTTGTAATTCGCTCAATCCACTATAACTTCACAATAATCTACTCATCTTTCTTGCTCATTCCCATTTCACTGATGTATTCTACCCTATCTCCTATGTGGTCGTAAATTCTGAACTACTTTCTTGATACCCAATCCCTTGATATACCGACATAAGCAATCAATATTAATGATCGAGAATTAATGAGGCTTAACCAAGATTATTCAATCCCTAGAGATAATCTTGATTAAGTACTTGATTCATGTTCGGGTTTCAACAAGGCTTGCCAAAGCGTAAGTCAATTCCTAAATTCATCTATACGATACAAAACAAATAAAAGTATTAAGTACAAAAACAAATAAAGAACTCAAGATAAAGTATTGAATTGATAGAATTAAAGTGAAACAAGGTTCATCCTTTCCTCTCCTAGGTGGAAGGAATTGCACTCTTAAAAATAATACAATGAAACCTAGAGTGTCTAATGGACTAATGGAGGCATCTAGTAGGTGGAAGTCTAAAATATAATTCTAAGAACTGCTCAGGACTTCTACGCATTACAATGAATGCCTAGCCTCTTACTTATAGAATTGTAGTTGGATTTAAATAATGAGATAATCAGAAGAAATTACAAACAAATAGTATCTCTGATTAATTGAAGTAATTATCTTCTTCTTCAGTTTATTTATCCTTGAAAAATATTTTGCTCTTGATTTTATTGGCTTTTATCTTCAATTTTTGCAATTTCTCCTTCCAGAACTTTTTGTTGATTTTGGGCCTCTAGAGCTTTGATTTAACCAGGCTCTTGCCAAAATGACTTATTTTTACTGAAAAACTATAAAAATTCATTAAAAATATCTAAAACATAAAATTCTACCAAAGACAAAGTAAAAGCTGAATTTAAAGCTAATTTGATTCAAAACAAGCCCTAAAGTTAACTAAAATGTCAAATAAATGTCACAAAATGCATATGAAAATTCTGTAAATTTGACGTTTATCACTACTCAGCACTCACTCAATCTATTTTGTGAATTTTATGCATTTGTGTCTATGATAAAACCTTCAACTATTGAAGAGGCGCTTGTTGATGAACATTGGGTTATGGCTATGTATGATGAACTTAATCAGTTTAAAAGAAATGAAATTTGGGAACTAGTACCTAGGCCTAGTAAGACAAACATTTTATGTACAAAATGGGTTTTCAAAAATAAGCTGGATGAACATGGCTTGATAACTAGGAACAAAGTAAGGCTAGTAGCCAAAGTTTATAACCAACAACAGGGTATAGACTTTGTTGAAACATATGCTCCTGTAGCTAGATTAAAGTTATGAGAAAGTTGCTTACATTTGCTTGGACTATGGACTTTAAATTGTACCAAATGGATGTGAAAAGTGATTTTCTATACAGATACATTGAAGAGAAAGTCTATGTTTCTTAACCTCCCGATATTGAGGATCATAAAAATCCTACTCATGTGTATAAGCTTAAGAAAGCTCTCTATGGACTTAAACAAGCACCAAGATAATGGTATAAGAGACTTACCAACTTTCTCCTCGATCAAAAATTTGAAAGAGGACAAGTTGATAAGACGTTTTTTATTAAAAAATCCTCTCATGATATCTTGCTTATGCAGATTTATGTAGATGACGTCATATCTGGCACAAATTTCTTTGTGAAGATTTTGTGCATAAGATGCAGAGGGAGTTTTACATGTCAATGATGGAAGAGATAAACTATTTCCTTGGTCTACAAGTGAAGCAAATGAACCATGGAAGTTTTCTCCATCAAACCAAGTATTGCAAGGAACTTCTCAAGAAGATTGATATAAATAAAAGCAAGGAGGCAACAAATTGCTACCTTAGTGCAAATGAAAAAGGGAAACTCACTGACCAAACAAATTACAGAGGTATCATTGGTTCTTTACTCTATTTGACTACTAGTAGACCTAGAGTAACATCCCAAAAATTTAAATATGTTAGTTAGAGATAAAAAGAGAAATTACAACAAATGCTTAAAGGAAAATGACCATATTACCCTTTCCCTTGATATGAGAATTACCACATTACCCTTGAAGTTGAAATTACAAAAATGCCCCTGGAGTAAGTGACAATTACCCAAATGCCCTGGAGTAAGTGACAAATTACTAAAATGCCCCTGTATATTTTGATTAGATATTTTGAAGTAAAAATTACAATAATACCCCTGAGGTGAGTGACAAACTACCAAAATACCCTTAGATATTTTGTAGAGACTTGAAGAAATTACAGAAATACCCCTGGGATGATAAATTACAAAATTACCCTTAGTAACAGATAAATATCACAAGAAAACTAAGAGTACCTACCTAGACTGGCCGAAAATTTATGATTAGGTAAGTCAAAAGATAAGTCTCTAAATTTTACCACCCAATATAATAAATGCAAGTAAATAAACATTACAGTAAAAATGAAAGAAAATTGCATGAATATCTAAAGCTATCATGAGCTATAGTTTCAAACCATGTGATAATATGATGAGGAAAATTATCACATAAGAAACACCTGTGATGGTAGTGTGATACAAGAAGAATATGATAGAAGATAATGGATTCAAGTGACAAGTTTAAAAGTGCTTAGAATATATTTAGTCAGCATTAGTTATTTTAAGAAAAGAAACTAATCCTAGCTGTGTAGGATTTTGGGCAAAGGCTTAAGATTTTAGATGTATGTTGTTGCGAGTTCCGCACACTACGACAAGTGCATCGATCGTTTCCAAGTAATAAAGATTAGGTAAGTAGAGTATCGTTCTCCATAGGGATTGGGGTGAAATTCACAGTAATATTCAGTCAATGCAATTGGAAAATAAAAAGAATTTATTTGTGAAGAATTATTGTGTGTTGAATGTTTGAAAGTAAAAACAGACTATAAAGGAAATGCAGTAAAGTTGAATGAAGTTGTTACCAATGGAATGAATGATTGTGGTTAGGCACAATCCCTTTCTGATTCCTCCTCTTTCGTTTGACTGGTTTGTTAATTTAACGTGCACACATGATAAATCTCTCCTAAAGTTGCAAACCCTAGATAACTAGCGATTCAACCCTTTAATTCGATCGAGAACCCTAAGCCCTTAGCGATTCTGTCAAACTAAGCATTTAGAGAATATATCATATGGGTTCCTGTTATGATTGCTCAGAGAATAAGGCTTTCCTGTATTAGTTAATCCTTAATTCCTTAGTGAATTAACCCTTTAACCTGAATCGAAAACCTAATTCCTTAGTGAAATCTATCAGTTTAAGCATTTAAAAGATCATATTATAAGATCAATACCAGTCAAATTACAGAGGAGTTTTCATCAGTTCATGGCCTTCCCACAATACAAGGTTTAGCCTACCATAGGCCTCAAGAACAACAAAGCAGTAGAATAATTCATAGTTGTGCAGAAACCCTAGCCTTGATTCTTGAATTCCAGAGGTTTTGAATGATGAAAGATGATGTAGAAGGTGTGTAAAGGATGGAGAGTCCCTTTTTTCAGTCCAGAAGCCTTATATTTATAGATTGGTTTAATTAGAGTAACAAAGCCTTTATTTTCGTGCAATTTCGAACCAAATCTTTTTAAATAAGGCAACAGCGTTTCCGTCGCGCGGATCGCGTGGTATGTGGCGCTGATCGCGCCACCAGTTCGAATGCATGGCGCTAGTAGCGTGACCATGGTGCAGATAGCGTGGCTTGTTCGTGTTGAGGCTTGGATTTTTCCTTGTGGCGCGACTCGCGCGGACGCTGGCGCGATCCACGCGAGACCTTAGATTTGCTTTTCTTCTTTCTTTTGCTTGATTCTCCTCTTTTTGGCCCTGAAATCACAACTTGGTAATGAATTGAGATTAAATTAAATATAAACAATAAACTAGCTTATTCTAATCTAATTCCTAATAATTTAATTGAAATATAACCTAAAACTGTCCTAAAACTAAGATGTGTTTGCAACACATCAAACAATTCCCAGATTTATTAGTTGTTGTCCTCAGCAACAGACAGAATTCTAAGATAAAGCAAGGATCAATAATCAAACTGAACCACAATTTACAATCCTAGAATTTATCATGCTGAGTATAATCAATTCATATCAAAGCTTTCCATGGTACTTTCAATTCTGTCAACTAGTGAGAGTTAACTTGAGTATTCCTCACAGAATGTGTTTATTCACTCATGCACTCAAGTGTATCAGGCTATAATAATCTCTTACTCAACACCGTCATAGCACTACCATAAGCTTGAACATATTCTCAACAGATGCAAGCATGATTTGATCAAAAGGTCTTTCGGCTTGTAACTTGGCTGGGCTAAGGGTAGGAATTCTTTGGATAGTAGCTAAATATGAGGCTAGATCCAGTTCCTAAGTCCCAATCTTGTGGTCATCATCTTCCTTGTTCATCTTTTCAAAACCTGGCAATTTTATTCAACAATTTATTCTTTAGAAAGCAAAACAAATAACCTTCTCTTTTTCTTCTTTTTCTTAAATTAAAAAAAATACAGCAACTATTTAGATTTCCAGCTAATATTCTTAGGCTTATTATCTTCCAACTGGCCTTATTTGTTTGCTCTCTTAACTTCCATACCAATTGGTATCAACTTGTTTTCCTCTAAACCTTGATGGACAATTCCCTGTTTTCTGTTGTCATGGACTTGTATTGTACCTTCTCTAGCCTCAGGGGGGTTGGTCAATGGATAAAGCTCTGATTTGGGTAATTTGAAATAAAATGCTCAAGCTCAAATGAGGTACAAATGGAAAAATAATTGAAGTAAGTCAATTTTTGGCCCTGGTTTTCAGAAGAAGAAATTGCCTTAATCATGTCAAGTCACACTTGCATCCAGAGAAACAATTCAAGTTCTAGAATACTATAAAAATGGAGTCTCTCAGAAAGAAAAATAATTATTGTTTGGCTCAAAATCTCACAGGTGCTAAACTCAAGTCAATCACTGCTGACTTCATTTCCAGCAACATTTCAACTTCAACATGCATATCATATAACAACAATTAAAATTCCATTCATGTATCATGCAATTCATGCTTACATTGTGGTTCAGTCACAAGCAGAAGATGTTTCTTAATAATTCCCAGATTTGCTTAATTGGATGCACTAAACCAGATATAATGTAAACCTTTATGTGGACACCAATTCAATTCATCAGTTAACCAGTGCACAATATGATATATAAATGAATGGCACCATCTGAATTCCCAGATTTAGCCCAATGAATGTCCCTAAGTCATTTGGTCCTAAGCTGTCATGGACATGGTTCACACAAACAGATATATGCAGTCAATATTAAATTTTGTGTCCATTTCTTAGTCCACCACACTTCAGCATTAACAGTCCTATTCTGTGGTTAACACTCTTGTCAAGATAATCGTTGTTTCAAGCCTTCACGTTTTAAGTATTTGAGGTTACTTGCAAGTCCAGAATTTTAGTTCAAAACATAACAAGAATCAGAACCAGTTTATTCGTATCATGCAATTAGCCTCAATGATTCCCAGATTTGGGTCATTACATGTTCAAGGCTTAGTTCCAATCCTAATTGAAGAAACCAATTAATTCAACTTCAAAAGCAATTTTCACCATCCCGCGCGGTCAGCGCGGAAATTGGCGCGATCCGCGCCATAAACCACTGGAAGGCTTTTCAGCTCGAGCACTTGGCGTGGTTGGCGCCACCTTTCACGCGATTAGCATGAATTGGCTGTGTCAATGGCGCGATCAGCGCGGGACCTGGCGCTGATCGCGCGAGACTTTTAACAGGTCTTTTCTCTTTTTTTCAATTGCTTTTTGTTTTATCTATCCTAACTAATAATGTATAAACCCAAATATCTAGAATTTAAAATGCATAATTGTAATTCTACTGCTATCAAATTAAAAACAGAACTTAAAAACATGTATTTACATAAAAGGAGTGCTCTTTTAACGTCTTAAGCTAGACGTATCCTGCTGTTTAATCATTTTTGGATTTAATTGGAATAGAGTTTGTGTCTCTATCCACTTGGCCTTCAGAACGAAGCTTCAGCCGAGATTTGTTAACTTTGAAGGATTTGCCCTTATCTAATGAAGTGATTTCTATTACCTCATGAGGGCAAATCTTTTTCACCAAGAAAGGACCGGACCAAAAGAATTCTGACTTACCTGGAAACTTCAGACGATATTTTGATAAAAGCACTTGTTGTCCTGGCTCAATTTCTTTTTGGCGAATTTTGTTACGCCACTTCTTGGTCTTCTTCTTGCAGGTTTGATCATTGTCATCTGCAGCTACATGTGTTTTGCTTGCAGTTTGATGCTCCTTTTGTGCGGCATCCAGTTTTTTGGCAAAATTCTTCTTAGGTGTTTCCACTGCTTCTTCTAGAATCTTTTTCAGCTTAACCTTTGGTGCTCCAACTGGGAAATCATTTTCTTTCTTCTCAAGCATCCCAGTAACTTCTTGTATGGTCTTTTGGCTGTGAACTTCCAGATTTGCAGTGCTTAATTCAGCAGTAATTATTATTGCTGCTATGTTTGATTTTGCAGAATTTTCTGTTGCATCTCTTGCATTTTCTGATGTTGCTGAATTCTCTGCTGCAGTAGTTTCTCCATCAGTTCCTTCTATAGTTTCTGCTGTATGTTCTATTGCTGCTGCATTTACTGCATCTTCTTCATCTCCAGCTGCTGTTTCTGATTTTGTCATACCTGGCAAACTGCTGCTTCTGGATTTGTTGTTTGGTCTGCACTGGATATGGGGGTTTCTCAAAGCGAGAGAAATCTCATTGCTTCTTGGGAGGTGCAGAATTTTTCTCCTTCTTTTCTTTATCTGCAGATTCTGCCACCTCTGGTTCTTCAACAACTGTGGTAGTCTCATCCTCATCATTTTTCTTACTTACCTCAGTCTTTTCTTGAGGATTGATTACCTTTCCACTCTTGGTGGTGATAGTATTGACATGTTCCCTTGGGTTTATCACTGTGTCACTGGGGAACTGTCCTGGTGGCCTTTCAGAAATTTGCTTTGCCAATTGACCAATTTGGATTTCAAGATTCCTGATAGAAGCATCTTGATTTCTATGGTGAGCTCTAGTCTCAGATATAAACTCTGCTGTTGTTTTTGACAGCTGCATCACAACCTTCTCTAGTTCAGAGATGTCTTTGTTTGGAATAAGAGGGGGTTGCAAGTAGTTATTGGATTTGTAATCCAAACCACCTCCTTGAAATCTCATTTGATAGTTATTTCCTGCAGAAAAATTTTTATTTCTTTGATAGGGCTGCTGCTGATATGGTTGTTGCTGCCTTTGATCATTCCAAACTCCATTTACCTGCACAGGGTCAGCACCAATAAGAATCGGACAAACATTAGACTCGTGCTCACCTTGGCAATACTCACAGACTATATGTGGTTGGCTAGCTGCCACTTGTGCTGCAGAAACTTGCAACCTATCAATCTTCTCAGTCAATTTGGCTAGTTGTTGTGCCAAAATCTTCTGCTCCGCAAGCATTGCATCATTAGTGGACAGCTGAATTGGTTCTCTCTTCGGCTGAATGGTAGTGCTTTCATTTTCATTCCGGGCCAAAGAGTTGATAAGCTCATATGCTTGAGCTGTTGTCTTGGACCTTATAGTACCTCCTGCTGCTACATTAACAATCATACGAGTGTCAGGAGTCATACCATTAAAGAATATACGTACCTGCTTACCTACATGCATATCATACTGTGGACATCTCCTAATCAACTCTTGGAATCTATTCCATGCAGCGCATAAGGATTCTCTTCCATTCTGAGTAAAATTGGTGATTTCATTCACCAACCGGTTATATTTATCCATGGAAAAATATTCAGCAAAAAATCTTGCAACTAAGTCTTCCCACGTTGAGATGCTATTTGATGTTTGTCGGTTCAACCATCTCAATGCGTTTCCCTTGACAGCGAAGGGAAAAAGACTTAATCTCACTACATCATCGGAGACCCCTTGGTGTCTAATAGTATCACAGATTCTGAGAAATCTGTCAATGAAATCATGTGGGTCTTCAAAATCCTCTCCTCCAAACTGACTACGTTCCACCAATGATATCAATGAAGGATTTATATCAAAATGATTTGCTTGTATTGATGGTCTCACAATGCTGGAGTTAGGTCTAGTGAACATTGGGGCCAGAATATCCCCCATTAGTTCATCTTCTGGTCTTGGCTGATTATTTCTTTCTTCAGCCATATCTGCCTCTGACTCTAATTCAGGGATTGAATCAAAGTCAAAGTTTTCAACTTCTCTTCTTCTTTGTCTGGCTAGTCTCCTTCGGACGGTTCTTTCAATTTCAGGGTCGAACTGTAAATCCTCAGAATTGACCAAACCTCGCATAAAACTCAGAGAAGCGATTAGTAACAAAAATTCCAATCACCAAGATTAAAAATTACTGTAAAAATCCGTTTACCAATCCCCGACAACGGCGCCAAAAACTTGTTGCGAGTTCCGCACACTACGGCAAGTGCACCGATCGTTTCCAAGTAATAAAGATTAGGTAAGTAGAGTATCGTTCTCCACAGGGATTAGGGTGAAATTCACAGTAATATTCAGTCAATGCACTTGGAAAATAAAAAGAATTTATTTGTGAAGAATTGTTGTGTGTTGAATGTTTGAAAGTAAAAACAGACTATAAAGGAAATGCAGTAAAGTTGAATGAAGTTGTTACTAATGGAATGAATGATTATGGTAAGGCACAATCCCTTTCTGATTCCTCCTCTTTCGTTTGACTGGTTTGTTAATTTAACGTGCACACATGATAAATCTCTCCTAAAGTTGCAAACCCTAGATAACTAGCGATTCAACCCTTTAATTCGATCGAGAACCCTAAGCCCTTAGCGATTATGTCAAACTAAGCATTTAGAGAATATATCATATGGGTTCCTGTTATGATTGCTCAGAGAATAAGGCTTTCCTGTATTAGTTAATCCCTAATTCCTTAGTGAATTAACCCTTTAACCTGAATCGAAAACCTAATTCCTTAGTGAAATCTATCAGTTTAAGCATTTAAAAGATCATATTATAAGTCTGCATTCACGCATCCCTATTCCTAGGTGATGAACAAATGTTATTCTTAACAGGTTAGAAATTAGAACCCCAACGTTCCCATTGCGAATCCTAACCCTAAGTACTTAATTGAAGTGATCAAATTCAAATAAGAATAGAAAGTGAAACAGAAAAGAATAAAACAATCAAAACATATTATTCAATACCAGTCAAATTACAGAGGAGTTTTCATCAGTTCATGGCCTTCCCACAATACAAGGTTTAGCCTACCATAGGCCTCAAGAACAACAAAGCAGTAGAATAATTCATAGTTGTGCAGAAACCCTAGCCTTGATTCTTGAATTCCAGAGGTTTTGAATGATGAAAGATGATGTAGAAGGTGTGTAAAGGATGGAGAGTCCCTTTCTTCAGTCCAGAAGCCTTATATTTATAGATTGGTTTAATTATAGTAACAAAGCCTTTATTTTCGTGCAATTTCGAACCAAATCTTTTTAAATAAGGCAACAGCGTTTCCGTCGCACGGATCGCGCGGTATGTGGCGCTGATCGCGCCACCAGTTCGAATGCATAGCGCTAGTAGCGTGACCATGGTGCGGATAGCGTGGCTTGTTCGTGTTGAGGCTTGGATTTTTCCTTGTGGCGCGACTCGCGCGGATCACGCCATTTGGCCCTGAAATCACAACTTGGTAATGAATTGAGATTAAATTAAATATAAACAATAAACTATCTTATTCTAATCTAATTCCTAATGATTTAATTGAAATATAACCTAAAACTATCCTAAAACTAAGATGTGTTTGCAACACATCATATGTCACATACGTAGCTAGTATATGAATTGGAAGACACATGAAGTACACTAGATATAAATTAAAAGAAACAAAAACATAAGACTAAACAAGCTTATACGTGAGATTTTCAGCTATATGGAAGTGAAATTTCATGTGTTAAAAAAGTGTATGCCTTAGGAATTCTGCACAAGATGATAATTTTTCAGCCAAGCCTATAACCAATCAAATTTGGCTTCTTGAAGACTCCATTCAACATGCATATGCCAAGCCCAAAGGAATCTTGCTTTATTTGAAGATAACATGGCATTAAATGAATAAGGACAAAGCTTTTAGATATTTACCTTAGGTAAAGACTATTTAGTTAACTTTGGACTAAACTAACTACAAACCAAGTTAAATCCTAACTAATTCACTTAATATAAATAGCTTATGGCATCACAAAAACTGCATATAGGAGCTAGCTTCCAAAGCACATAGCCAATTGCATTCTTCCTTGTACCTTGATATCATTTTCTCACTTCTTTCTTCACTTCCAATCGTAGCCTATCCCTTCTATTGCCTCCTTCACTTTTCCAAAACATCAAATTCTAGACAATACTTTCATTCTGTCAAGACCTTGAGGTGCAGCCAAATACTTGGAGGAATTGGAAGCAAACTTGTTTGAGGTAAGTGAAAGTTTAGGTTTATTTATCAATTGATTCTTGAGATTATTTGAATGATATTTTTGTGTATCTTAGTCTTAAGCTTGACGGCATGTGGAATTTTAATATCTTGTTTTCTTGAACATCCCTTATACAACTTTGCTTCAAGAAATGAGTGAAAGAGTTCAAGTAACATTAAGGTAGGTGTAGGACTATGCTTTTAGTGAATATTGGTGTTGAAGCTCGAATGGCTTTGAGCTGAATTTTGGTCTGTTTTAAAAATTTTATAGCTACCTCTGTACTTAACCAAACGAGGTGTTTGACCACTCATTTTAAAGCTTAGGATGTCATTATGTTGTCCTAAAATTTGGGACTAAACTAAGTAGTGAATCGTGCCCATAATTTATTTAAACCCAAGCTGTCCAAAACTGTGCATACTCAAAACAACCACTGCCACCCGTTTTAAAAAAAATTATTTCTCTCTCATTTCTTACTCAAATAAGGTGTATGATATATGGAATTAAATATCTAGATGTTACCTATAACATATAAAAAATTCACCTAAATCTAGATTTTGTACTACTTGCAGTCACGAAAACACTAAGATATGTCAGTGTAGAATTTTGAGCTTGCTAGCAGCTTTGGAGTGTTGTTATTAAAATGCTATAGCTAGAGTTTTGGAACTCCAATTTAAGCATATGATACCTTGTTAGAAATCTTAGGAATTCTATTTTAACATACTAAAAGATAGGGATTTAATGACTTGTATATTAGCACAGATTATAGGAGGAAATGAATCTTATGTGGTGAGAATCTTGTTGTTATGATGTTCTTGAAAAGTGTTTTTGTATGATGATGAAATCTTGATGTTTTGTGGCATAATTGCATGACATGAGTTATGTAGCTTTGCATGTTATTGAGCATGTCATGTGCATTAAGAAAGATAAAAAGATAAGACCTGAAGGGTGATACGGTTAAGTCGAGCACGACCTTGATGGTGCCCAAAGGGTGATATGGTTACGCCGATCATGACCCTAAGGGAAAGACTAAAGAAAGATAATACTTGAAGGGTGATACAGTTAAGCTGAGCACGACCTTGATGGTACCCAATGGGTGATACAGTTAGGCCGAGCAAGATCCTGCGGGAAAGACATATTGACCCAAGGGTGATACAGTTAAGTTGAGCACTACGGGAGGAACCTAAATCTAGTAATAAGCTCATTGTCTAGTTTAGGGTATTAAAGAAGAGATTAATAAAGATAAGCTATGCATTGTCATGATTGAAAATGATGCTTGCATTAATAATGAAGTATGAGATTATTTTTAAGTGTTTGTGAATAAAATGAATCTACTTCGGGTTATATGTTTATGAAATTAAAATCAACTATAATTGTTCACATGTTTTCTTAATAAACCAAAGTAGTCGGAATGATGACGATGACATTGTATGATAAGTCAATCTTCACCTACTGGGAATTCTTTGGAATTCTCACTATTTTAGTGTGTTCCCGTGTCATTCTAGACAGGTAAATCGGGAGGAGCAGCTACAAATTGGGGACAAACTGGAAGATTTCTTTTAATGTTGCATATTTTTAGTATTTTCCTATATGCTTTGTAGTATATGGACACTAATATTATTGTATGAAATATTATTTACAAGTTATTACTAAGTTTGTAATTTATTAAAGAGACCAAAAAGTCTCTACAGGCTCTATATAAGCGTAATTTTCATAACACAATTAAATTTTTAATATGGAGATAAGTTTTTCTTAAACGATTTTGGTTAAAAAATTTACGTTAGAAAAGTTAACATCTTCTACTTACTTATTATGACCTAGGCATAATATTATAATTGGAAGGGTGTTACACCTGGCATTATGTTTAGTGTTTGCATGTGTGCTTGCTATAAAAACAACATGCCTTAAAGAGTCTCATTTCTCAGCAATTAAGAGAGTTATGAACTATCTTAGAGGAACCTTAGATGTTCACTTATGGTACCCTAAAGGTGCTGAGATCTCTAGTGGGATACTTAGATTATGACTTTGCAGGATGCAAACTAGATAGGAAGAGTAAAAGTGGTACTTGACGCTTATTAAGACATGACCTAGTATCTTGGAATAGCAAGAAGCAAGAAGCAAGCATGTGTTTTATCTACGGCTGAGGCTGTAACACCCTGAAAATTCAAAATCTATGGTCAAAATATTATATGAATTATTCTTGCATAGCTATTGATGTGAGTATTAGATTATGAGAAATTTGGCTGGTCTATATTTGAATTAATTGGGTGAAATATCAATTAGAGACATTAAGGAAATGTTTGAAGAGAAATGACCATATTACCTTTTCCTTAAATCAAAAACTACAGAAGTGCCCTTAAGGTAAAAATGACGATAGTGCCCCTGGATATTTTTAAAAATTACAAAAATACCCTTGGATATTTTGGAAAATTACAATCATACCCCAAAGGTGAATGACAAATTACCATAGTACCCTTGAGGCAAAAATTACCAAGACACCCTTTGATACTTTGTGAAAACCTGATGAAATTACAAAGTATCCTTTGATGGCAAATTACGAAAATACTTTGTGATAGAAAGCTTCAGAATAGAATTTCTATGAATTTTATACGGTGGTAACTTTGAAATTCTATTCAGGAAAATTTAGGTAGCAGAAAAGTATAGAAAAATGATAAGTTGAATCTGGGGAATTTTCTTTTAATTGTAGGATGTATAGACGTATTCAAAGAGATGATTTAGTAATTTTGATGGTCAAAAGTAGTATGGACTAATCATAATTAAGATATAAGCAGTTTTGAATGTAAGGTCTGTGTAGCACTCTGTATAGACTACTTGTGAGCTATTTATACTGTAACTGAAGTCAGTTTCTGGAAAACTCTAGAATTTCATTATTTAATATTATCCTTTAGGTAGAAGAGTTCGAATTGAACTTGAACTCCTCCTATGAATGCCATGTGTAAAGCTAAGTTCAAGTTGAATTTTACTTCTTCCTATGAAAGGCCATGTGTGAAGACAACTTGGAATTGAATTCTTCTTCCTCATGAAAGGTGACATATGGACACAAGGAGAACCATATAATTTTCTACTCTTTAAAGGAAATAATAACATGATATAGAAGGATGAAGGGAAGATAAAAATATTCCCCTTGACTATGGTATTCACAAGAAGTAGAAGAAAAAGGTGAATAAAGTGGTTTGTCATATTTTAATTTGATAAGTCATGATAAGTAGAAAAATACCTTAAGATTCGTAAATTAAAATGATAAGATACAATCATGAAGGCTTAAGAAATATCTAGCCACTTGTAACTCACTATTAATATAGGAATGAGAAAGCTATCATATATGTGTACAAAATGAGAAGAAAAATCTTCTCTTGTTCTCTTGTTAAATCACGTGAAAGAGGAGGAAGAATGGAGAAGTTTCATGGCTTGAAGACAAGTGGAAGGACACTTGGAAGCAAGGTGTCATGTCTTGAAGGATATGGATGCAAAGTAACATGAAATAAAGCAAAATTCTCTCCCTTTCCCTAGAATCCACGTGAAGCTTGGAGAATCATAGAGAAACTTCATGATTTGAGACACTTGGAAGGAAAAGAGGAAGAAGCTTCATGAATTGGACAAGTGGTGGGACACTTGTAAAGTTCATGACAAGTGTAGGGACATTTGTAAAGTAAGTCATCATGACTTAGGAGTTTTTTTTATAAATCTAGTTAGAATGGAATGGAATGACATGAAACTTAGTTACAATGAAACCAAATGGAAGTAACTAGTTAGGAAGGGTAGAAATATCCATGAATATTATATCATTTTCCAACTACTATATAAAGGGGTGAATGGGACCTTAAGTGAAAGTCACATTCAAGACTCCACCCTTCTAACACTTCACGTGAAAAGCTCTCTCCCATATCACCTTCATTTCATTTTCATCATTTCCTTATTAAAGCCTAAATAAAGTGAGAAGAAGACTCCACTTCTCCTTGAAGATCACGTGAATAAGAGGCTAACATCTTTAGGAAAAGTTTGCCATGCTTTGTAGGAAGAGAAAGACAAGCTTCATAAGAGATTATAAGGTATGTATAGGGAAGCTTTATGATAAAGATAGTTTAAGTATTGTTTGTGTTTGAATCAGTGTTTGAAGTTCATGTGTTGCTGAGTGTTTCTATGAATCTCTCTAAATTCCATGTGTTGCTGAGTGTTTTTATGAATCTTTGTACATGAATAATATGCTGAGATTCTGTACATGAATATTAAGCTGAGTTCTTTACTTATGTTGAATTTCTGAGTAAAATAAATGAGACAGTGAGGGAAGAACTGATGTTGAAAATAAATATAAGTTAATAAAAGGAAAAGAGTTATGAATATTGGTTTCATGTGTCTCATGTGCATAAGAGTTGTCTCACAGAGGAGGTGTATATAAGAGTTACCTCAGAGAGGAGGTATATATAAGAGTTGCCTCAAAGAGGAGGTGTGTCAGATAGCTGCAGAAACTGAGTTTGAGCATTCAGATAAGAGAAGTCTGAGCTGGGGGTGACTTGGCAGTGGGTAAATCACGTCACCCATGATGATCACATGAGTGTGAGTGAGAATCCTATTGCAACAATGTGAGACCCTGACTGATCGTTTCAGTTCTGTGCCACTGGGATGAGGCTATCTTGACTGTTGGTACCAAATAATAAGAGTTCAAGAGAATCATGCATCATGATAAGAGTCTAAGAAAATCATGCATCTTTGAGGATTTTGTTATGAATATTTGCATATTGAATATATTCTGTTGCTTAAATTATGTTTATCATAAACTTACCCTGTACTTTGTGTCTGTGGTTGACACCTGCTATGACCTCGATTTTATTCAGGCGAGCAGATGAACAGCAAAGAGAGACTATTAGCTATCTACAAGAAGAGAATTTTGTTTGAAGATGTAATATTTTGAAGAGGTTATATTTGAAGATGTATTTATTTGTTACGGAGTGTTTTAGTTGTTTGTACTATGTAATAGAATTGGTACCAGTCTGTATTTTATTGTACATCAGATTTATAAATATCAATCAGTGAGGAAAAATATTTTATAATCTTATTATATGTTACTTCAGAATTATGAATATTACTCAGTAATGAAAAATTGTGGTTTAGTATTTTTAAGCAAATTGAAAAGAATTTTCATTAAAAATCAATAATAACAAGATGGTAAATTGAGGTGTTACAGAGGCTGAGTACATTGTTGCAGAGAGTTGTTGTGCACAAATTTTGTGGCTTAAACAACAACTTTCTAATTTTGGATTGCATTTAGATCACATTCCTTTAAGATGCGATAACATTAGTGTCATTAGTCTCACCAAAAATCCTATCATAAATTCTAGGACAAAGCATATAGACATTAGGCATCATTTCATTAGGGATCATATTCACAAGGGTGATTGTGATATAGAGTCTGTTGTTACAAACTCACTACTAGATGATATCTTCACTAAACCTTTAGCATGGGATAGGTTCTTGCACCTTCGTAATGAACTTGGCATTCTAAGTGAGTCTAATCTTACTTAAGCCAATTAGGGAGTATTCATTCTTGTACATATACATTTACATTTGTTTGATTGGTTGTTTGTACATGTGATTTGTATTCTTGAACATTTAACATTCATAATAATCATTTTAGCCTTTCAACCTTCTAAACACTTAAACCTATCTTTCTACCTTCATCCCCAACCTTCATCAATGGTAGAGAAGAAAAACAAGAGGATAAAGAGAATTGGGCACAAAACCACAGCCTAAGAACAAAGAAGGAGAAGGAACCAACAAAAGGTGGTCCCTCAGGTAGAGAAAAATGGATTACACTTTCTCCCTAACCTCCAACTACCACAAAGGCAACTCCTTGGTTTTCTGAAGAACACTATGAGGCTTCGTACAAGTTTAGTTATCCAAAAAAGAAGATGATTCAGCCAAAATATGTCAGTTTGGCGTGGCTCAAAAGTGAAAGCTTTGCTTTTCCAAAGTTGATTGAGTACCACGGGTTGAAGAAGCTGGTGGAGATGAAGAGTACCTACTACACTGACCTGGTAAAATTTTTATATACCATAACTCATATTGATGGTCATACTAGGTTCTTGTGTATTGAAGTGAAAGGGCAACAGATTGTGATGGCACCAGAGGTTTGGTTAGACATTGTTGGGTTATCCTCAGATGGTGTTATGGTGAACCAGTTAAGTCTCAAGGAAGTTGGATTTGTTTTCAACACTTGGATTATTACTCCAAGTGATGGAGGTCAATTGCAAGCTAAAGACCTAGAAAGAAAGCTTGAGGAACTTCCTTTGGTGAGCCTTAAAGGACCCATGACAAGGGCTAGAACTCAAGCACTTCAAGACCACATCAAAACTAACTTGTATCTTTTGGACAAGCTTAAAGAAGCACACCAACTCAGGACAAACACAAAAGAATTTCTGACTGTTTTAATCGATTACTAGCAACTCATTTTAAACACAGAAACAAGTATTGACTGTTTTAATCGATTACCATTTATCTATAATCGATTATTGGTAATCGATTACCATTTATCTGTAATAGATTACGCAACACTTTGAAAAATGGAAAACCTCTAGAAAGATGAAATAATCAATTACTTTGTTCATACATCTATTTCTAGAAATACCAAGAACAAAATAATTGATTACTTGAACCATTAATCGATTAATTAAGAGTAAGAATTGATTACATGGACGTATAATCGATTACAGTCAGTTATTTTCATTTTTCTATATAAAGCTGTCAAGACTGAATGTAAGATACTTCAAATTTTCTGAGAATAATGAAAAGCAGAGTTTGCTTGTGAGAGTTTCTCTCTTGTTCTTGTGTAAGAACTTCTTGGGTCTTATCAATGGCTTTTCAATGCTATTGAGGCGATTCTTCCTAGGCTTATTGGAAAGCTTTTCCATGGTGTCATCCACCTTCATCCCTTACCTTTATTCCACCTTTCATTGTTGAAAACAAAGGCTCCTAAATATACCATATTTTCTGAAATTGCTGAAAGCTTAGAGTTCTTGAAAGATTCTTGAAGTTTGGGTTTCACTGTAAGGTAGATTTGGGAAAATTAATGGTTGATGGGTTCAACCATACATCACAAAGGGGGAGCAATCACGCTCAGTTGACTGAGGAAGATCTTCTCCATATCAATCTTATGCAATGGAAGCTAGAGATCAACTAGGTCAACATTATTGTTGATATCATGTTGAAGACAAAGAGGATTAGCTCTTTCGAATGTCCTTATGCATTTCTGATCTCCAGGATTCTTAACTATTTTGGTGTTGATACCCATGAGGAAGTCTTTGGTTTTTTTTTTAAGGCATAGTTTGAAGTGAAGACCAAAGTCTTAAAGCAGATGGGGTACATCAAGTCTAAATAAGCTAGGATTGGATGGATTGAGAAGAGCAGAGAAGATCAAACAGAACAAGAAGAAACATAAGAGAAACCCATGAGCTCCTTTGAGTAGATGATGTTAGCAAAGATGGATAAGCTCATGAGAGTGCACAAAGAAGACTATGTTGAACTTAAGGAGTGCTTTAGGTCTATCTCAGAAAGGCTGGATGCTATGGGAGCACCTCATGTGAATGACATCTAATGCTTAGTTATCTTTTAGGATCCCCTTAGAGCCTTAAGATCCTCATAACTCATAAGCATATAGTCTAGGCTTGACTTTTGTTGTAACGACCTAATTTCTAAGTTGATTTTATTACTAGTATTTTTACTTAGAATAAAAAATTTTCAAGAAACGTGTATTAGTAAAAATTCTAAGTCATTAAAATTTACAAAATATGTAAAGACTAATTCATTAGTCAATGTCTCTATTACAAAAGTTTATACAAGTACAAAACTCTTTTCAAAATCCAGCTTAGTACATAGCTCCTTCAATATATCAACACTACTCCAGAGCCTCAAGGAACCTGACCAGGGCTGTCATCTAAGAAAAACATGAAACAAATCTTGTGAGAAATAAATTTCTCAGTAGGCAAAACTAAATCCCAAACTTATTAGTAGGTTAGTAAAATCATTCAAATAATCAAACACATCCACAAGAAATATGCAACTATATGAATGCATGAGATGAACTATCCCAGGACAAATGGACTCCACATATCGTACTGTATGTGGCCACACTGAGTGTGGATGCTGCTATAGTCTTATATGCAAACATGCATGAATTTTGCCACATGTCCTTGCACCTGGGTACTACATATCGTACTGTATGTAGCATCAGATTCTGTTTCCCCAAAGCCTCGTACTAGACTTGGAACATGGAAACATGAATCCACCTATCTTATTCACATCAACATCCATAAAAATCAAATCCATAAGCAAAATACATATTACCTTATGGAAAATATTTTCATCATATCTTCATATGTATCATAAGTATGGTTACATCACCATACCTTATCCAATAAGCTTATAAGTATGGTTAAACCGCTATATCTTATTCAAGC
>PYAF01003977.1:26251-40675 GCA_007407185.1 Glycine tomentella
ACACATATGGCGCGCGTCGCGCCGCACCCCAAGTGTGTCGCGCCATATGCCAGAACCACCATAAAACTTAGATTCATGCTTAACTAAGCTTAACATATACTTACGAATTCAAGCTATTACATTTAGCGCCACCAGCGCCAATCCTGACTCCACCGGCGCCGCACCCTTAGCAGGGTTTTCTGACCTGAATCCCCGCGCGTCGACAATAACAGTCCTTACAGTTTTGTACTTATATAGACAACTTGTATGTAATCACCATATTATAATGTAAAGCGTGTATGTTAACGACATTTGATGATGCCCTTTTGTTATATTGCTTCCAAAACTGCTAATCTCTGATGTATTATGTGTTAATGGATGATTATGCGTGGTAATTACCCAATGAGGGTAAGGGGTGTTACAGATTTCATCTAAAATCAATCAAGCACGAGAGAGCAAAAGGAGGCGTTACATTTCTTGTCACAAAATCTCTTAATAATATGCTATCTAAGAGTGCTCTGTACTTCCATCAAGTTTCCACAAACTCTCAAAGGGTATCTGATCATTTTTGGCCTAAAGCGCATTATGGTAATTTATTATTCTTGGGACGTGATGGTAATTATCCAAAATGTTCAAGAGTATTTGTGTAATTTCTACCACAAAATATCTAGCCAAAATATCTAGGGGCATTTTTGTCATTTCCAAAATATTCAAGGGCATTTGTGTAATTTCCTCCTTAAAATATCTAGGGGCATTTTCGTAATTTTAACCTCAAGGGCATTTCTGTCATTTCTAATTTAAGGGAAAAGTGATATGGTCAATTATCTAGTTATCATCACACTTCCACAATTAAATTTTAAATATGAATTCAAAATAAAATTTAAAGATGTTACATTTGTTCTATGTTTGTTTCTATATTTTGACTATGGAACTTTTTGTTTTATTAATCAGTTGTAATTTTGTTTTAATTAATGATATGATATCTTTCTTTTCTCTGTTTTTATATATCCTAAACTGTTATTGTTTGTATTCTTTATGATACACACTCTTTTTGGCATCATGATGCCAAAAGGGGGAGAAATGTTTTGATGTTCTTTGAGAAAGATTGAAAAGATGTCACAACGTGTTTGTGAAGCATGTTGTAGAACAAGTACTATAAAAGGAAAACATCAATACACATCATATGGATTTGGCATTACCAAAACCAAAAAGGGGGAGATTGTTTGAACAAAGCCTGAAGCCCCTAGTTTAGTTTTGGTATGATAGTTTTGCAATGCCTAACATGTTTTGATAGATGAGGCATTTGTATTGAATGTTTTAGACTAGGCATGTGCACGATATAGTCTTTAATCTTTTTCATGCTTAGTGTTTGATCAATTATGAAGTAGATGGAGATTTCTTTTTCTCTAAGTTTCATAAGAACTCACTTCTACTTGAAATTTGGCTACCAGCATCGAATTAATCAATTGTCTCATTTGCTAATCAACTGCGCAAGCCAATTTCTAAAAAATGAGGGTTCTGCAGCTTAGGATAATCGATTACCTTGCTCCTGGAAACAAAGAGAAGCTCGTTGTGTGAACCTATAGTCGATTACCACACATGATAGTCAAATATCCAGTCAAAATAGAAGAAACTGAAATTCTCATATTGAAATGAATTAATTGATTACCATTTCTGATAATCGATTAACCAGTTTCTGAAATTGAAGAACAAAGGGAATTTTGCCGAATTAATCGATTAACTATTTTTATAATCGATTGGATCTGTTTTAACAATCAAAATTTATAAATACCCCCTATGTCTTCATTTCACATATGGAAATTTGGGAAAGATTAATCCCAAAATTTCTTCCAATATCAGTCACATTAATAGGCTTTGGAACACATAATTCCTGAATGGTAAGAACTTTGTCTTTCATATCGATGGATATTGTTAAACCACCTAATCTAGGGGTTAGAAGGGAGATAAAGTCTAGGTTAGCTATGTAAAACCATATTTTTATTTAATGCAACTCTAATGGGTACATGCCAGTTGCGATAATCATTTGGATGACATTGTTAGGTTATGATGTTTACTTGAGAAACTGAAAACAATTTTAATGAAAACCAAGTTTAGTCGTCCATTAATAATAAAACAATACTTTCACAAAGGTTTTTCATGTAAACACTTGGTGAGAAAAGGTGTCAAGATAAGTTTAAAAAATACTCAATAAAACCACTTAAAAGAATACTCAATAAAGCTATGTCTAATTCTCCTTTACGCAACTGTAAAGGGTTCAACTAATCAAAACTTTTGATTACAAACAAGTATTTTGTCCTGTCACTTCTAGCACACCCTTAGACTCCCCATGAATCTAAGGTCACCCAATTATTGTTTAACACTAAGTCACTCCTGGCTTTCATAAACAAAAGTTTGAATGAATACAATAATTCAGCAACACTCAAAGAGTTAATAAACAATTAAGCTTGAATACAAATAACTTTTCTTAGCAAAGAGTAAAGGCAATTAAGGGCAAGAATGTCGTCCACTAAAAGGACTTGTGCTCATTTTTCACTTTATTATTTTTTGTCACTTGTTTCTAAAAAAAAGATGCATTTTGTAGTCTTCAATGAAAATATCCATTATGAGATCAATGTTGAGCCTTCATATGACTATTGTCTCACAGCTGGAGGTGAAACACGTGTCGCAACTACATGTGCTCTTCTTTCGCAATGAAAGTGACCTTTGAGGAATATTTTGCAAATGCGTTCTATTTTCTTCTATTTTGTCCTTTCCTTGAATTTCAAATTTTTTTGTTAGCAATTTAAATAGAGAGACAAAACTTAAATTCGAAAAGTGAGATCGTGCACTTCCCTTGGTGGTTAACATAGTCCTTTAGTACCTTGTTGGACATCACTTGTGAGGATATAAAATAAGTGTGTTAGTGATTTAAAGTCCATTAGATGTAACTAAGAACAACTCAGTGTGAAAACACTGGTTTTCATAATAAGTGGATGCAGTTGATCTAATAGTGTGTTGGATGCTGAATATTTGTTAATAAAATTATTTTCCATTTAAGTATGGATGTGACTTTACTAGAGCAATAGATGTTGATATAATAATGAGTAAGCTCATTTATGAAGTTGGTTTTGCATAGTTAACAATAACTCATTAGCTTATCAATAATTTATACTTTTGTAAACATCAAAATCCAAGGTATGGTAGGTCATCCAGTGGTTAGTGGATCGTCCAGACCTATCATGTTCATCAAGTATCAGTTCGCCAACTTTTATAAAGGAAAATTTAGGATGGAGGAATTGTCTTTGGTGAACTAATTTGGCTAAGGGTTGTGCTCTAAGGGTTCAAATATGAATGGTGTTTGGGTTTGGGTTTTGCTTCCTGTTTGTGGTTGAGTGACACAAGCTTAGATTGGTTAGTGGTTTGGACAGATGGAGAAAGGTTGGACAATGGCTTGTGTATTGGGGATAAATGATGACTAAGCGATGGGTGTTGGTTGAGAAGAATGAGAAGGTTGGACGGAATTGATCTTACCTCTTGGACGATAGGTTCATCTGCAAATATAATTTCTTCATACACTTTCTTGTTGTTCCTTGTTTTCTTCATACTTGGAAACTTTGTAAGTTGGACTATTGGAGCCTCAACAATATCAGCTTTAGTGGAATCTTTATCCAACCTTTTTATCTTAGGATATTTAGCTTGAGTATTTCTTCATACACTTCCTCATACGTAATATAATTGGTCTTTCCTTTCCGCTTCATATCTCACCATGTTCATCTAAATTGTATGGGGAAGGTTGAAGGAATACATTGCAATAGATGAAATAAAACAAAGCAGTGAATATGAGTGATGTGGTCCTTAGACCCCACTTTGTGCAACATGGCTTTTTTCAAAATTTGTTGTTAAATTTGTACTTCTCTAGTCAAGTTTTGGTAGCATATTCCTAATTCCACCATGTCTCTAAGCAACACCTTCTCAACAATATTATCTTTCCCAAACCCTCTTAAGGTAGATCTCCACTCTTTCACAACATATGGTAGTAGCAACAATGCTAGGATTGATAGTATCATACCTAAAAAAAATTCCATTTACAGTGATTTCGGTCTTCTTCAATAATATTCATGCCTAAATAACACAATACGCAACACATATAAAATTTTACTACATTGCAAAATCCAATTATGATATATGTTTCCAAATAACTGTTGAAAAATTAGATGCAATGACAAATTTGTTTACCACATAATATCATAACACAATCCATTCATCATAAAAATGTTGATACTATTATACTTGACCTATTTTACTAGTTTTGGTTATGAGTACATTAACTTTTCAATTAGAAAATGATAAGTTAAAACTTTGTTTCAAAAAACATTTTAAATATACTTCTTCATCAACATTAAAAGCATTAAAATAAAATATAAATGCGCTAAAGATATTGGATAAAAACAAAGTTTAAAGCCCTAAACCACATACGAACAACATTATAATAACTAAAAAAAATGGTGGAAACAAAATGGTCACAGCCCACCCTTTGATCGTGACCGGCACACATGCCACGACTCACCTAGCCTGACTAGCCTAAGGATAATACTACACCAAAACATAAATGAAACAAATGAAGGGGCTACCAAAAATAATTCAGAAGATACTTCCCTAAAAGAAGGACAATCTAACCTGTGAAACCAAACAAATATATAAAGGGGAATGTTAACATAGACCCACTTGAAAATTAAAAGGTTTATGTTAGCAACGATCACCTTTTTTGTTTGACTAAAAAATTGTTTTTCTCTAATTTAAACTAGTATAAAATAAAGGGCGATAATGTAACTTTATTTTTTTTTTAAAAAGATCTCTTTTTCTCGCACATGCTATCCACACTTTATTTCAAGTTCATATTCAAGTAGCTTACCAAACAGTGCAGCCATGGACATCTTAGACAAGTCTTTGGATTCCTTGATTGCTGTAACTTTTGGTTGCCATGGTCTTGTTAGACACTTTAGTATTTTAATGTTCAATTCTTCAGCATCAAATGTCTTTCCAAGACCAAGAAGCTGATTCACAATATGTGTGAATCTTGTTTGCAGCTGAGATATATTTTCAGTATTACTCATCTTGAATATCTCATATTCATGAATCAAGGCATGCTTCCTTGATCTCCTTACTTCATCTGTTCCTTCATGAGTTACCTCCAACATCTCCCACATTTCTTTTGCACTTCTGCATCTCACAGTTCTAAAGAATTTATCAAAAGATAAAGCAGATGTAATCATATTTTTAGCTTTAAAATCATATTGCACAAATCTTTTTTCAGCTTTTGTCATCTCATCTCATTCTTTGGGAATCAACTTATTATCAATAGTTTTCATGGGAACTAAAGGACCTTTCTTAATAGCATTCCAAGAACCTGGATCATTGGATTGAATAAAGATCTGCATACGATTTTTCCAAAAACTAAAATGCTCACCCTCAAACATCGATGGATGATTAAGAGAAGCTCCGTCTCTAAAAGTTATTTGAGTAGTATTCATTTTCTTTGAAAAGAAAGTGATCTAGAATAACTTTCAAGAACCAGCTCTTGATACCAATTGAAAATACAATGAACAATCTTTAAATAAACCAAGAGGGGGGTGAATTGGTTTAAAACAGGTATTTAAAAATTTACTTGAAACTATTTATGGAATTTGAAACCTGGATCGTATCACTTAAAACCTTTTTCAAACCAGATCTTTTCTTTCAACGAAGATCAACCTTGTTATGCAAGTTATGCCAGAAACTTTGTATTGTTGATTATATCTTGATTACCCAAATACAAGCAATGAGAGATATACATAATTAGAATAAAAGACATAGCAATTTATACTGGTTCACCTCACAAACTTGGAGGCTACATCCAGTGTCTTCCAACCAACACTAGGTCAGAGTATTCACTAAATCAAAATATTCTTTACAAGCAATTTACAAGTGAATATCTTTATCAACCCTAGATAAAGAATCTAAATTATAAAACCCTATTAAAAAATAAGTAACTAAGACTCTAAGAACCCTACTCAGATCTTTCACCTAGAGAATCCAACTCTAGAATGCTTGACATAATCAAATTGATTTATCACAAATGAATACAAATATCACAAACTCTTAAAAAGAAAGATTCAAGATAGACACAACATGTGATCCTTCATATATGAATGAATTGAGATTACCACACATTCCAGGTTGTATGAATTCTAATGCTCAGAATCAATATCTTGAAAACTTATTTTCTCTAACACATCTTCACAGAAAAACTCAAAAATCTTGATCTTCACAAGATGTGTTTTCCCTCAAAAATCAGTTTCTTAAACTCTTAGAAAGCTTAGTGTCTTTTGTGTAAGTCACTCATGTGTATTGAATAATTCGTTCAATATGTATTTATAGAAAACAGACTCACCAAGCTTTATATAAAACTGATTTAACTGACAATAATCAATTAATCCACTGGTGTAATCGATTATTTTGCCATATGTAATCGATTAAAGCAACCAAATAATCGATTAAATTGTTCCTCAGTTTTCTGGAAAAAGATTATGAACAGTATAATTGATTATTATGCAATGTAATCGATTAAAACAACAAAGCACATATTTCATAATAATCAATTATACTGGGATCACAAAGCAATGTACTTGATTCAAACTTAAACAAATTACAGTTGCCTTCATACTTGATTGGGCATGTAAAAAGCAAAAATATCTTCAAGTAAACATCAAGCTTCTTCTTCATTCTTGCTTTGATTCTTCTTGCAACTCCCCCTATATTCAACACCTGTTATGTGATAGTTTTCAAGAAATATTATTTTTTAAACTAATGGGATGTGATATATTTGTTATTAATGATTGAAATTGGGAATGATGTTCTTGTTGTAATGTTAGATTTTTTGGAAAAAGTCTTAATTACAGAGGAGACTCTACCTAAAATTTTATAATGTGTTCTCCTATTTACGTCTTTATTAAATTTTAAATGGGCATGAGTTTATATTGTATATTATAGTTCTCCTCTTTAATTTAGAATTTTCCTAAAATATCAGTCTTTTGGTATTATGAATTGTGAATGTATGAGATTTGTGTTATCTAAAGACCTAGGAATGTGAATCCCAAGCATGTGTTATATGTATATATGTGGAATGTGATTGTTTGTCATGTTGATAATATTGAAATGAGATTACGTTGATGATTATATATATATATATATATATATATATATATGAGATGATGCTGATGTTGATGATGACATTGATGAGAGATGATGTTGATGTTGACGATGTCTTTGTGATAGATGATGTATGTTGTGTAAGTACATGGGGGTGCAGTGACTTGTTGGATATCCCTAGAGAGGGAAGATGATTAGTTTAAGAATTTTAAGCATCCCTGAGAGGGAAAGGGATTGCTTAGAATTTTTAACTATCCACTGTTAGTGCATATTGATGATGTCCATGTTTCATACTTCATAATTGAATGGAAATAGTATAAATGGTGGCAGTAAGTACCTGTGGTTTTTCATGAGGAAAAAAATACGGGTAATTGGGGGCTTATCACTCGGTTTGGAACTCCCTTGAGACCCAGGCAGATCACCATGGGGAAGTTTCCTGTGCACAATAGGGTGACCTCGTCTAGTTACTACATCGTTTTCCTAAGTGAGAGTGTCATGTGGGCATGCTTAGGCTATTTCCTAACGATGGTATCACATTGCATTTGAGAGTTGAGTCAAGTGCATGCATCATTCTGAGCATAATTGATTTGAATTATAGAAAACGTTGATGACTAGTTTGTTGAGTGTATGTTGAATTGATTAATTACTGAGAATGATTGTGGTTATTATTATTGTTTTCTTGCTAATCATTATCATAAGGTGCTTGTTGATCTTGTATAATAAACTCACCCTTGCAATTTTGTACTGTGTGGTTGGTACCTATTATGATTGCGAACCTTCGTTTGTGGGAGCAGATGAGCAACAGTAGATCATGTTGGAGGGAAATCGTTTTGTTGGAGCCCCAAGCCGATGTAATAACGTTGCAATTTATTTTGGGAGAAATTTGTGTTTTTTTATCAACTTTTTCTTGGTTCCTTGATTCTCTTGATCGGGCATGTAAATTCTAGACTTAGATATATGTAGAAACTGAATTATGATTTGGTATGTTAATGATATTTAATGGTTTAAAATTTATATATATTTATTTATTTATGTATTTGTACGTTTTTTATGAATGTATTATCGTTCAAAATTTACCCTCATTTTTATAATCAAATTATAGAGTTTTCATTTAAAATTTAAAAATTATATGTTTGGAGTAGTGATATCGTAGCGACGAGACTGATTGTTACATTGAACCTACTGACACTGAAAGAAACACACTAAAAGGGGGTTTGAATAGTATGTATATCGAAGATATAAAATTTTTGCAATATAAATAATATAGATATTATTGTGTTAAACACTAGTCGTCCACTAAGTATAAAACAAATATATAGTGAAGAATGGTATGGTTGTTCATGACAAATAAAGGTTCTTAAAACAATTTTTCCAATAAACACTTGGTGTTAAAGAGTGATAGAAAGTGTAATAAGAATGCTTAATAAACTTTTATGGAGAAAAGTAGAAACACTTAGTTTATAGTGGTTCGCTCAACCTGAGCTACATCTAGTTCTCCTTTACTCACTAGTAAAAGGTTTCACTAGTCAAAACTTGATTACAAAACAAGTATTCTAACCTGTCATTCCTAGCTTTACAAGTATTCTTAACACCACTTTTGGTACCTTCTTATACTCCCCTGAATCTAATAACCCAAGTATTATTTAATATTAAGCCACTACTGACTTTCACAAATAAATGTTTGAATGAATACAAGTATTCTTAACCCTCAAGGAGTGAATATACAGTTAAGCACAAATACACAATAACTTTGATTCACAAAGGATGAACAAATGAAAACAATGTATAATCATCTAGTGATTTTAGCAAAGATTTTCTTAACATATTTTCTTGCACTCTTGTTTTATCTTTTTTCGTCAATTGCTTCATTGAGGGAGTTAATCTTTTATAGACTCCAAAGAAAGATTCCTTAGGGTTTTAGCGTCGATATCTTGAAAGGACTATTGTCTCACACTGAAGAATAAGGCAACGTGTCAAGCTCTGAAATGAAGAGGATTTATCTATAGTACAAACATTGCCAAGTGTTTTTTGTCTGCAATGAAAGTGACCTTTAAAGGAATATTTTGTGGAAACCTTCTATTCTCTTCTATATTGTTCTTTTCTTAAATTCAAACATTAATTATTCAAAATAAGAGAGACAAATAGAATTTGAATGCAATAGTATATGTTCACTTCCCTTTTTCGTCATACCCAGTCTTTGAGATTGGATACCTGAGTTTACCTTAAGACAATATGTTATACTGATTTTCATAAGAATAGACGCTCATTGGATATAGTGTGTTAGACGCTAGATTAAAACAGAGCATATTCTCTATAGTTGTGGACGATATTGGATATTGTAAATCCCTTTGACATACTGATCATGTCCACTTGTCAAAACTCATTAGAATATCAATAATTTATACTTATTATTACACATCAAAATTAAAGGTGGATGAGACGAGTGATTGTCCAGACCTAACACCCACCACCCTAATAACATTGGAAAAATGTCATCGTACTTAATCTTTAATCTTTTTCTCAGTGTTTATGCTTTTTCCAATGTGAATCCTAAATGACATAAAGGAATTAAATTATAGGAAAGACGGTGAATAATGTTTACCAAAACCTATTAGATATTTTAAGAGAAGTTCATTAATTGAAGATTAATTGAACTAAGAAATTGAGGAATTTATCTGCATGATTGGAATCATAACCTTAGGCTCTTCTATATATTGGTTTCTTGAATTGTGAACAGCTTGCTCTATGAATTTTGTTTCTTACGAGTAATTGAACATCATTTTTTTTTTCAAATTGTCAATAAAAAACCAAATTGTTTAGTTTATTACAAAATTCAATTATTTTGGAATTGTCTCTAGTCCTTTGGATACAATATTCATTCTTAGGTTCACTGTAACCATCGTGTAAGGAACATTTTCCCTTAGCGAACATATTTTACACATTAGTAATATAAAAGCTTTTACATTATCAATGAAAAATCATTAAACTCTTAAAATTAACACTTTAATAATTAATTTCAATATTTATTATTCAACTACTAAATTAAAATTTATTTTGATTTGGAAATAATTAAAATATAATAACAATAGCGTATCATAATAAAGGCAAAATACAATATTAAGAAATATTTTAGTTAAATTTTCATTATACCTTTTTACATTTATTATAATTATCAAACCTAAAAAATGTATGATCATTAATATTTTACTTCATTTTGTTGATTTACTTTCTTTTTTACTATTATACTTGTTAAATATTAATGTGTGTAATATTTTCTTCTATTTTGTGTTAAAGGTAATTTTTTCGTTGATGAAAAGTTCATTTACCTTACGATATGACCTATATTAAAAACAAAATATTTAGTGAACCCCACCTTACTTAATATACACTTGTATGCTTATCCACCCCTAATTATTCTATTTAATTTAATACTCTTTAGCAGATATGTAGTATTTGAAAGACACAAGCTAGACATATATTTTCATGGATTGATTGTGAAGCATAAGTTGGTGGCTTCAACAATAATAGACATAAGTGGTACGACTCATTTGAGGAAGTTAAATTGGAATGGGTAAGGTTTTACAAGTAACTTCATTTGGGATGCATGCAACCATCATCAAAGTTGTGTTCTACCACCAGTGGACATTTAAAATGTTAAAAACATATAAATTTCATTTTTCATATTCATTACATTGCATATACTTGTCTATTATTGATGGTAGCGTGCTTGGTGTAACACCCCACTTATTCAAAACATTGATCGGAAAACTCTCATTAATTCTTTTTATTCTTGAAATACGCGTCAATAAATTAATACCTTCTTCAAAACTCGAGTAACATTTGTTTTTTGAAAACATATGCAGGTAAAATTTATTGTAAAACTCGTGTATATAAATTCTACCATTATAAAAGATCATTAAAACATATAAAAGCACATTAACATCATTTCTTAAAAGTCAGTATAGTTAACAAAAATTCGTAATAGGTTTACAATAATTGTGGCATTTGGAAAGATATGAACCTTGCAACAGAATAATTAAATACAAAGGTGAAATAACATATTCTTCATTCATAATAAAAAAAAACATCATAGTATTGTGTTATAAGAAAAATAAAATGTAATTATAACCTATAAGTGTGTGAAAGTAAGTATAACATATAAATTTGTAACAAATATGACTATCTGAACCTAGGTACAACATCTCTAAAATAGATACGTCCAAAAGAAAACCTAGGTCTTAGAGCAAACATTTACCCAATCTAAAGTACCAAACTAGAAGACGGATCCTCGGAAGGATCATCCTCATCCTCCTTAGATGAAGGATCTAACTGCCACAACAACTCTTTGTCCTTCTCTATCTCCGCAGGCATGAGATCATCATGGTCTCCTCTGGCGTTGGTACCTGAAAGTTGTTAGGTTGTAGGGGTGATTCATTTGCTCCTCAAATGCCACAAACAACACACAAAACATACAACTTACATAATCATGGGGTGTGGTTTTTCTAGGAAAACAACACTCTCAATGCCCATAGCGCATAATTGTCACACTTGACATAAATAATTATAGCACTTAACACCACTGAGTGTCCATTTTTTGCGCATCAACACGTCTCATGACTCTAAAAAAATTCTCTAACCTTTGGAGCCATTCTTCTGCTTCCAAAGGACCTGCACTCTCATGGAAAATGGTGGATCGTTCCTACGAAATTTAGATAACCCCACGTATTAAGGGTTTGGAGGCGCGATCGAGTTGGTCACGACAATGTTTCCATTCCCCCTCATCTAATGGATAGCCTCCGTCTGATCTCGCATAACTCGGATCATTCGAACCAAGGTTGTTGCAAGTGCATCGTGTAACGACCCGCCTCATCGCTACGATACCACTACTCTCAACACATAATTTCAATTTTAAATTAAAACTCCATCAATTTGATTATGAAAATGAGGGTAAGTTTTTCGTGATAATACACTCACCAAACAACGTATAAATACGTAAATAAATACACACACACACATATACATATATATATATATATATAAACCATTGTATATCATTCACATGTTAGAATATAATTCAATTTTTACATGTATCTAAGCCTGGGATTTACATGCACAATCAAAAAGAATCAAGGAACCAAATAAGAAAGAGTTGATAACAAATCACAAATCTCTCCCAAAATAAATTCCAACTTTATTACGTCGGCTTAGCAACTCCAACAAAAGAATCTTCCTCCAACATCACCTACTATTACTCATCTACTCCCACAAATGAATATTCACGATCATTATAGGTACCAACCACACGGTACAAAATTCCAAGGGTGAGTTTATTATACAAGGTCAACAAACACTAGATGACACTGATTAGCAAGAAAACAATAATAATAACCACAATCATTCTCAATAATCCATCAATTCTACATACACTTAACAAACTAGTCATCAACTTTTTCCATAATTCGAATCTGAAAACAATATGAACACACACAATTAACCAAGAGGGGGTGAATTAGTTAAAATAGGGTCTTTAAAATTTTTTTAAAACAAGCAGCGGATTTAGGTTCGTATCACAAGGACACCCTTTTGAATAACAAATTTTCAGTCAATCAAGACTCACCCTTCATAGAAAGCAATGGCAGAAAAAGTTTATTTGTTGATATTCAAATGATTATCCAAAAGACTAGCAATCAATGACAAAAAGATGAGGTTGAGAGAAAGTAATTAACACAAAGAGCTATACTGGTTCACCCCTCAACAAGAGAAGCTACATCCAATTTCTTCTAACCATACCTTGATTAGAGTTCCACTATCAACAAAATTTGTTCTTTACAAGCTTACAAAAGATCACCCTTTATCAACCCTAGATAAAGAACTGAAATCTAAAACCCTACTAGACTCTTAATGATCAAGACATAGAGAACCCTTCTCTACTCTTCCCTCTAGAGAACCCTACTCTAGAAAAGCTTTAAAGAACCCTTTTGAAATAGCAACTTACAAGCTGAAATGTAAAAACAAATTACAACCAGAGTTTTAGAGGAGAGATAAAACTTTATGATCCAAGGAATGTAAATGTTTACCAATCTAAGATCAGGTTGAAAGAAAGCAAGTTTCAGACCAAGCTCTCCAAGAAACTCCTTTGAAATCTTGTCCAAAAAGAATTCTACCAATGATGCATTAAGATCTTGAATTGTAGGACAAGAACTTTGTAACATCCTCAAAATTATATATTGAATTCATATTTAGTTGAATTGTGGAAGTGTGATGATACTTGGATAAAAAAATATAGTTGAAGAGAAATGACCACATCACCTTTCCCTTAAAATAGAAATTACAATAATGTCCTTGAGGTGAAAATTACATAAATACCCCTGGATATTTTTGGTTAGATATTTTAAGGTGGAAATTACAAAAATACCCTTGGATATTTTGGAAAATTACAATCATACCCCTAGAGTGACAAATTACCATAATACCCTTGAAGCTAAAATTGCCTAGACACCCTTAGAGATTTTGTGAAAACTTGATGAAATTACAGAGCACTCTTAAATGAGAGAATACCAAAATATTTTGTGACAAAAAACCCTAGAATAGAATTTCTAAGAATTTTATAAGGTAATAACTTTGAAATTTTATTAGAAAAATAGGGAAAAATGATAAATAAAATCTATGGGATTTTCTCTTAATTGTAAGATGAATAAACTTATTTAATAAAATGGTTAAGTAATTTTGAAAAGTGCTATGGACCAATCAGAATTAAGATAAAGACAGTCTTGTAAGAAAAGTCTGAATATCACTTTGTATTGATTACTTGTGAGCAATTTTTATTGAAATTGAAGTCAGTTTCTGAAAAACTCTAGAATGCTATTATTCAATATTATCTTTAGGAAGAAAAGTTCAAATCAAACTTAGCTTCCTACTAGAAAATGCCATGTATGAAGCCATATTGGGATTAGATTTTTTCTTCATCATCAAAAATGACATGTGTACATAAAATAGTAAAAAGGAAGTAAAATTTGTCTTTCTTTCCCTTTGGCTTTGGTTAATCACGTGAATTAGGAAGAAAATGAGAGAAGTTTCATGAACATGCCAAGAAAAAGGACACTTGGAAGAAAGGTGTCATGCCTTGAATGATATGGATACAAGGTAACATGAAATGAAGCAAAGATTTTTCTCCCTTCCTCTAGTATTCACGTGAAACATGGAGAAGATAGGAGAAACTTCATGAATGGGACAAGTGGTGGGACACTTGTAAAGGCC
>PYAF01003977.1:40775-77624 GCA_007407185.1 Glycine tomentella
AATGAGAGAAGTTTCATGAACATGCCAAGAAAAAGGACACTTGGAAGAAAGGTGTCATGCCTTGAATGATATGGATACAAGGTAACATGAAATGAAGCAAAGATTTTTCTCCCTTCCTCTAGTATTCACGTGAAACATGGAGAAGATAGGAGAAACTTCATGAATGGGACAAGTGGTGGGACACTTGTAAAGGCCATGCAAGTAAGTGGGACACTTGTAAAGGCTGTAATATCCTGAAAATTACATTTTAATTTATATTCATAAATATGAAGATATGATAATAATTACAAAAAAATATAAAAACTTAATCTAAAAGAAAGACACATAAAAACTTAGGAAAAAAAAATGAGCTTAGTCAAAAATGGTAGAACCAATTAAAATTTGTCAAATCATTAAGGAATGAAATCCTTCTTTAAAATATTTAAGCAATTAAGTGCAACAAAATTTTTTACATGAATGTCTTTAGTCAATGCACAAGTCACACATGAACTTCTAGGAAGGATAAAATACACATATGCAAAAACTTCCACGTACACCAAGCCATAAATGAAGGGAATATTTGTAATAATTACTCTAGGATAAAAATCTCCAAAGATAGTTAACTTGTAACCAATTAACCTACTATAAATAGCCTTGCATTCAGAAGTTACTACAGGAAAACTCTTAGCTTTTATCTCTTTACATTAAGTTCCTTATTTTCTAACCCCTTTGGCTAAACCATAGTTTTACTCACTTCATGTAAGAAACTTGCTACTCCAACATCTACTTTCTACTCAGACTTAGTAAGCTAGGCTTTAATCTCTAATTAAGTATTTATATGCTCAATTTATTAGTTATTTTTAATTGGAGGTGATTTTTGTGATATTCGGGCTATTTTTATTATTTTACTGCAAGTCAGACACAACCTGGACACAATTTGGACACAACCCGGACACAACCATTTAGCTATATCAACCTGGACGAAATCATTCAGCTATACCAACCTAGACGTAAGTCAACCTGGCCAACCTGGACATACGTCCCCCCGGACATAACCATCCCGGCCATATGGACCCGGACATAACCATCCCGGACATATGAACCCGGACATAGCCATTTCGGCCATAGGAACCCGGACATAGCCATCCCGGCCATAGGAACCCGGACATAGCCATTTTGGCCATATGAACCCGGACATAACCAACCCGGCCATATGAACCCGGACATAACCATCCTAGCCATATGAACTCGGACATAACCATCCCGAACATAGGAACCCGGACATAACCATCCCGGTCATATGAACCCGGACATAGCCATCTCGGACATAGGAACCTGGACATAGCCATTTTGGCCATATGAACCCAGACATAACCAACCCTGACATATGAACCCGGACATAGCCATTTCGGCCATAGGAACCTGGACACAGCCATTTTGGCCATATGAATCCGGACATAACCATCCCTGACATATGAACCCGGACATAGCCATTTTGGCCATATAACCCAGACATAGCCATCCCGGACATAGCCGTTTCGATCATAGGAACCCGGACGTAACCATTTCAGTCATATGAACCCAGACATAACCATCCCGGATATATGAACCCGGACATAGCCATTTCGACCATATGGTTTTGTTTGTATAAGTTATGGTAGCCTAACCATATTTTTGGTACATATGATATAATGATAAGAAATATTCTCCATGAGTTTATATGAATGTGCTCATGGATTAAGTTATTGATGAAAATGATGGAATTTGATGTGATGATGGGTTGATTTCTACTTCCAAATCCAGTACAAGATTTGTGAAACAGTATTTGATACTACATACAGTACGATATGTAGTGACCAGATGCACATACATGGCATAAATCATGCATGTTTGCGTAAGATGATCGCAGCATCTACCAGTACGAGGTGTAACTACATACAGTACGATATGTAGAGGCCATGTGCACCTGGGAAAATTCATTCATGCATTCATATAATTGCATAATTCTTGTATGGATTTATTTGGTTATATTGATGATTTACTAACGTACTAACGTGTTTGGTGGTTTAGATTTTGCCTACTGAGAAATTTTATTTCTCACTAGATTTATCCAATGTTTTATTTTAGATGGCATCAATCATACTGTTCCTTGATGCACTGGACATAGCATGGTATATGGATGAAGTCAGAAATTGCTATGTAGTAACTATGCAGCCTGTCCTGCGTGCTCATATCTACTTTGGAACCCATTTTCCGATTTCTGTCTTTAGTGAGGAGTTTAATCCACATGACCCCTTCTTGCAATTTGCTCCTATGTATCCGAACCCGGCCACAGATCCCATAATTGTACTCAGTGAAGAGGATAGTACTGAAGCAAATGTTTGAAGAAGGAATAGGGGTTGTGGAAGTTGTAAATAAATAATAGTATTTGAAGTACTCTAATGTTGACAATGAAATAGAGAGGGATGATGTAATAAAATATGATATATGTATATTATGTTTTTACTATGTTTTAGAAATTCTACTGTAGAATCACTCATTAGATTATTTAACAATTTTAAAGAAATTCACCTTAAACAAAATAATAATACTAATAATAAATAAATTAATATACACATATATATAAATAAATATAAGAAATTTAGATCGTTACAAAGGCAAACTTTATGATGAAGACAAGTGTTAGGACACTTGTAAGGTACATGATGAACTTAGAAGATTTTTCTTATAAAGTAAATGAATCATAATGAACTTAGTTAGAATCTAAAGGAATGAGAAGTAATTAAGTTAGGATGGAACTAAATGAAGGTAATTAAGTTAGGAAGGGCAAAAATGTCCTTGAATATTATATCATTTTCTAAACACTATATAAAGGGAGGGGGACCTTAAGTGCAAGCCATTTTTCAAGACTTTCCCCCTACATACTTCACGTGAAGCTTTCTCCCTCACATCGCCTTCATTTCACTTTCACCCTTCCCTTTAAAGCTTAAATCAAGTAAGAAAGAAACCCCACCACCTTGAAGAAATCGCATGTAAGGCAAGCAACCTTAGGAAGAGTTTGAGAAGCTTAGTAGAAGGATATCAAGGCTTTATTTCTTAGAGGATTTCCCAAAGAAGGCAGCCATTATTCCATTCCATTTTCAAAAATCAAACTCACTTGAGGTAGGCTAGGCTTCAATCTCTAGTTAAGCATTTGTTTGGTTTAACCTATTTGCTTAATTAGGCAGATTTATGATTATTGTTTAGGTTGGAATTTCATGTTACTTGAAGGTTATTTTATGATGTGAAAATGTTGATTTAGACCATATGATAGGTGATGATTTATATGTTGAAATATTGGTGATATTTGGAATCACACTTGATGATTTTGGAAGTGATTTGATGACCTTTGGGCTGTATATTCATATTTTCATTGTGGGAATGTTTTTAATTAATTTTGAAAAGTAGATGTTGAATGGTATGTAGTTAAATGGTTCAAATGCTTGAGTGATTAAATTTGAGGATGAAGTAGTAAGGTGGTAGGTGAAAGGAGATTAAGATGCATGCTAGGTTTTAATCTTTTCTTGTGAAGGTTTAAAGGAATTAGAAATTTTTATAAAGGATATGTTGTGGTTTATTAGTTAGATTACTAACATGATTTTTCAGTAAGCCTGAGGATAATCAATTATCATGCCTAAGTTGGTATGATTTTTACTTGAATAAGGAATGATTGTTTAAACCATACTGTTGGATATGTATGATATAAATTTTTCCATGAGGTTGTGTGTATTTGCCCATGGATTTTGTTATTGATGGATTTGATGTGATGATATGTTGATTCGTGTTTCCAAATCCGGTACGAGATTTTGTGAAACAGAATCTGATACTACATACAATACGATATGTAGTGACCAGGTGCACGTATATGGCATAAATCATGCATGTTTGCGTAAGATGATCGCAGCGTCTACATCCAGTACGAGGTGTAGCTACATACAGTACGAATATGTAGAGGCCCTGTGCACCCTGGGAGAACTTCATTTCATGCATTCATATAATTGTATAATTCTTGTGCGAATTTATTTGCTTATATTGAGAATTCACTAACGTACTAATGTGTTTGATGGTTTAGATTTTGCCTACTAAGAAATTTTATTTCTCACTAGATTTGTTTCATTTTTTTTACATGGCAACAGTGGTCAATTTCTTTGATGACTTGGGTCGGTGATGGTGTAGAAATGAAGATATGAAGTAGACTTTTGTTTGGAAAAGCTTGTACTTGTTTAATATTGACTTCTGTAATAAGGACTATGGCTACTTATAATACATGTATTAGTTTAAAAACTTCTATAATCTATACGTTTTAGAATTTATACTAGTATACGTTTCAGTAAAAATTATTATTATCTAACGATTTCTTAAAAATTTAATTCTAATAAAAATACAATATCTAGAATAATTTTAGGTCGTTACAAACTTTGTTACTCAGTGAATTTTCTCTTAGTTCAGAAGCCTTTTGAAAACCAGTGAAATCTCAAAAATTGTAATGAATGTTCTTTCAAAAGACTTAACAGCTTTATATAGAAAAACTGTTGTAACTGAATGTAATCGATTAAATCTCCAATGTAATCGATTAAAACCACTAATGCAGATTAAAAACAAATTCAATCGATTAAAATGTTCTTGAGCTTTCTAGAAAAGATATATGAGCAAAGTAATCGATTAAATCACCATGTAATCGATTAACACAAAGTTTTCCATTTCACAAAGTGCTCAGCAATCGAATATAGATAAATGGTAATCAATTAACACAAACATGACTTGTTATGTGTTTGTATTAAGTAATCAATTACTCTATGCTTGTAATCGATTATTCTGTTCTTCAAGACTCCAGTAATAGATTACCAATTTATGGTAATCGATTAAGACAGTCAAAAAGAGTTTTTCCAAAAAGTTGAACCCATGAGCACTTGGCTTTTTTGCAATCATGAAATCTTAAAGCTTTTTCACAAACCATGTGCTTTTGTAAAACCATGAATGCAAGCCAATGTATGATGTTTATGCAATGCTATGGATCATAGGATGAAACTCTCATACATCTAAATATTACAAATGCCTTCAATTGAATGGCATTTTAAAAGCTAAAACTCATCCAAGCTTCAGCATACATCTTGATCCTTCTTCAAGCTCTCATGTATCTAACAAAATCAATTATGCTCAGAATGATGCATGCGTCTGACTCAACTCTCAAATGCAATGTGGTACCATTCGTCATAAAATAGCCAAAACGTGTCCACATGACACTCTAACTTAGGAAAACTAGTCAGCAACCGTCAAGGTCACCTTGTCGTGCCAGACAACTCCCCTTATGTTGATCAGCACGAGTCTCAAGGGAGTTCCAAACCGTGTGATATGCTCACAAGTACCAACATTTTTTCTCATGAAAAACCACAAGTATTTTACAAAGTTTATACAATTTTCATGCAATTATAAAGTATGAAACATGGGCACCATCAATGCATTAAGATCTCTTAGGTTCACGTTCTTTGGTCTAAATGTAGAGCTCTATATACCAAATTGAGGACCATTCAGTATAGATTTCAAAGACAAGGTTAATAACATTCAGAGTCAAATACCCATTCAGTTTTAAAAGGGACTAAAATGATGTTTTTGGAGTCTACATCAAAGAGACATCTTTTTGAATTCTGATCATGCCATATAACCGGGGTTCAACGAAGTCACGAAAACGATATCAATTTTATAAAAAGGAAACTTTTACAATGTCTCGTTTTCAAAGGTTTTTCAAAGGAAGTGCAAAAACATCTAATAACAGTACCCAAATCACAAGAGATACTAAGAGAGAGTTAAACTAACTAGGAGAAGACAAGGAAATCATGGTTACCTCAAAGAAAACACAAAAAGAGGGTTTGGAGCTCCGTTCTCTACCAAATTCTAGAGGTGGGTTTTGAAAATTTCGCTCCAATTAAAGTGTTCCTCTTTGTGCGGTGGTCCGACGAAAAGCAACAACGGCTCATGGCAGTCACCGGTGGTCGTGGGTGGTGGAGGAGGAGGGTTAGGGCTTTGGGTGAGGGTCTTGGGAAGAGAAAAAGAGAAAAACATATTTTCTTGCACAGATGGACATATTTATAATCTGCATATCTCGCTTAGAGAACTCATCTCGCTAAGTGAAATTCCATTCAACACTAAGCACGACATTTCACACCGAGTGAATTATTTTCTCTGTGTGGAATTGCACTTAGCACACTAGTCACGCTATGCGAGCTGTCCAAAGATGTTAATTCACAAATCCCAATGGTCAAAACATTCAGACGTAGGTTGAAAACCTACAGTCCAAGTTTGAAGGTGAACCAACGACTAACGAGTTTGAGATTGTGGTTTTATCTAAACAAGTTTTGGGTCAAACTTGAAATCACATATTTCCAACACAAGTCAATCAAACTCCACATAACCTAACATCCACGCCAAGCAGTTGCACAAGGATAATTAACAGAACACTTAAACTAAACCAAATTAATCAAATAACATAAGAAATACATCAAACATCTATTTTTAGTTATCGAAATTTCAGGGCGTTACACATCGTTCACGTTTGCCCTTTGCCTATTAGGTGCCATAAATTTGCATACCACCAATCAAACACTAGGTTGATCAAGTCCAATAACTAAAATAATAACATGCCATTTATAACTCTAATAGCATGTCAAGAAACCATTCTAGGCCCTCAAGTGATAGAAATCACTTTTCACTTAAATCTACCTAAAATTCAACAACATAACAACTATATGTACAACATCCCAAAATTTATAACAAGCAATTTGCTGATGGTCGGACACCCTTGGACTCATACCAAAGAGCATACAAGTAAATATCAATATATTGTATAAATATAAATCACATGCCAAAGATACAAGTGTCAGAGTTCACACTTTCTAGTCTTAGGCATTCATAAGCAATAATAAAATTTCATCATTCGTTCATATCTTAGTAGTCACACTAGCATGCAATATATTCACTTAGAGCATAACAATAGTCATCAGACATACATACAATCAATCTCGACATTGAACATGACATTCACCTTATATCTCAACAATCACATTAACAATATCCATAACCTTTTGAGGCATAACAGTAACCATCAGAGAACAATTGCAATTAATTTCAGCATTGATCATACAATCACAAACATTACATAAAAAATCAAATCAAGAATTAGATAATTAATACAAGTTGGTCCTGATGGGCTTAGTAATTTTGTTTGTCTTAGCTTACAAGTTCATAGTGGATCCTAGAGCGGTTCTTAGGGTCCCTGACACTTTTCCTTGGGTTTTCTTCGATCTAAATTTTGACTTTATTATAGCAAGAAAAATAGTGCATCATACATATCCCAACATGGCAAAAACTACAAATTTCTAGCAATTAAAAAACAACTTTTATTGAAGCTTAGCTACCAATCGATACTAGGTTAGGGTTTAAGAATTAGAAAGACCCCCCTTACCTTGGATGATGAGCATGAAATCTTAGCTAGTTCAAGGGACTTAAAAACTTATGTCTCCAACTTTTAACAATGAAAAAAGAAATTTGCATCCATAGATGAGAAACTAGCAAGATTCTAGTGAAGAAAACATATCTAAAATAAGGATTTGAGAGAACTTACCTAAGCTTTGATGGAAGGAACTTCAAGAACATATGTATGAACTTGGAAGAAGAAGCAAATGGACTCCTCTCCCTTAAGATTGAGCTTGTGCAAAATGAGTGAATGAAGGGTGTGAATTTGATTTTCGGAGAAACAAGGAGATAAGGCTTGAGGCTAGTTGAAAAGATTAAATTGACAACATGAATGACCATTACCTAGCCCTGAAATTTCGATAACTGAAAATAGATGTTTGATGTATTTCTTGCATTATTTAATTACTTTATTAATTTTAATTAGTTGAATTTTGTGTGAATTATCCTTGTGCAACTGCTTGGTGTGGATGTTATGTTATGTGAAGTTTGATTGATCTGCATTGAAACTGTGAGATTCCGAGTTTGACCCAAAACCCATTTCCATACAATCATGATCTTGAATTTGTTAACCGTTAGATCACCTTCCAATTTGACAGGTAGGCTCAAAACTCATGTATTCACAATTTGACCATTTAGATTTAAGAACTAACATCTATAGAGTGATATATTACCTTTCCATAGAAGCAATGAAATATGTTTAAGCTGGGTCAGTTCGCCCAGGTGAAAGACCAGCAGAGAAGAAGAACACGTTTTAAACCCTTCTTCTTCCCCAAAACCCTCACCCGAGCCCTAACTCTCCTCCTCCTCCACCCACGACCACCACGAGCCACCGCTGCTTGCCACCGAACCATCACACAGAGAGGAACACTTTAATTGAAGCAAAATCTCCAAAACTTAACTCGAGGAGTCGTTAGAGAATAAAGCCTTCGACCCCCCCTTCGTGGTTCCTTCAAGGTAACCATGTTTTATATGCCTTCTCCTAGTTAGTTTGAGTCTCTCTTAGTGTCTCTTGTGATTTGAGTATCATTATTGGAAGTTTTTACACTTCCTTTGAAAAATCTTTGAAAATGAGATGTTGTAAAAGTTACTTTTTTATAATATTGATGTCATTTTCATGACCTCCGCTTAACCCCGATCACATTGGCATGATCGGAATTTCAAAATTATATTTTTTTGATGTGGACTCCCAAAACACCATTTTTAGTTCCTTTTAAAACTGAACAGGTATTTGACCTCGAGTGTTAATATTAAACTTGTCTTCGAAATCTATACTAAATTGTCTTCGATTTGGTATATAGAGCTCTGTGTTTGTACTAAAGGACATGAACCTGAAAGATCTCAAAACGACATTACAAGGAGCTAACATTAAGATATAGATAGGTGAATGGAGTTTATTGTTTGTTTACAGCTTTTGATACCATAGTTGGGGTCAAGGAACCCAATTATGGGGATGTATGTTTGTCCCTGTTGTGTGCTGGTTTTCAAGAAAAACTGTGTTTAAAACTAATGGGGATGCGATATATTTATTATTGATGAATGAAATTGTGTATGATGTTGTTGTTGTAATGATTAAATTTTTTTGGAAAAAATCTTAATTATAGAAGAAACTCTATCCAAAATTTTATATCTGTTCTTTTATTTACTTTTTATTAAATTTTAAATGGGCATAAGAGTTTGTTTTGTATACTATAGTTCTTCTCTTTAATTTAGAATTTTCCAAAAATATCAGTCTCATGGTATTATGGATTGTAATTGTAAAAGATTTGTGTTGTCTGAAGAATGTGAATCTTAGGCATGAATTTATCTATATATGTGTGGAACACAATTCTTTGTGATGATGATAATATTGAAATGAGATGATGTTGATGTTGATGATATTGAAATGAGATGTTGTTGATGTTGCTGATGACATTAAGATTGAGATGATATTTATGTTGATGATGACATTGAGATGAGATGATGTTGATGTTAATGAATGTCACTTTGATGGATGTATGTTGTGTATGTACATGGGGGTGCAATGACCATGTTGGATATCCCTAGAGAGGGAAGGGGATTGCTTAGAATTTTTAACTATCCATAGTCAGTGCATTGATGGTGCCCATGTTTCATACTTCATTATTGCATGAAAATAGTATAAACTTTGTCAGTAAGTACCTGTGGTTTTTCATGAGGAAAATGTTGGTACTTGAGGGCATGTCACTCGGGTTGGAACTCCCTTGAGATTTGTGTTGATGAATATGGGGGGAGTTTTCTATGCATGACAGGGTGACCTCAACAGTTGTTGTCTAGTTTACCTAAGCGAGAGTGTCATGTGAACATGCTTAGGCTATTTCCTAACGAATGGTACCGCATTGCACTTGAGAGTTAAGTCAGGTGCATGCATCATTCTGAGCATAATTGATTTGAATTGTGAAAAAAGTTGATGACTAGTTTATAGTGTATGTTGAATTGATGAATTATTGAGAATGATTGTGGTTATTGTTATTGTTTTATTGCTAATCATTGTCATCTGGTGTTTGTTGATCTTGAATAATAAACTCACCCTTACAATTTTGTATTGTGTGGTTGGTACCTGTGATGATCACGCATGTTCGATCGTGGAAGTAGATGAGCAACAGTAGGTGATGTTGGAGGAAGATTCTTTTGTTGGAGCCGCTAAGCCGATGTGATAACGTTGAAATTTATTTTGGGAGAAAGTTGTGTTTTGTTATCAACTCTTTCTTAGTTGGTTCCTTGATTCTCTTTGATTAGGCATATAAATTCCAGAATTAGATTTATGTAAAAACTAAATTATGTTCTGACATGTGAATGATATGTAATGGTTTAAAATATACATACATATGTATTTATTTATGTATTTGTGCGTAGTTTGATGAATGTATTATTGCAAAAAAAATTACCCTCATTTTCATAATCAAATTAATAGAGTTTGCATTTAAAATTGAAAATTTACACGTTTATGTAAAGAATATGAATATCTCACACTTAACCAAGAGAGGGGTGAATTGGTTAAACCTTGGTATTTTAAAAATTCTTTAATCAAAATCAAAGTTACTAGGATCTTTATCACTTTTCAAAACCAAGAAACTTTATTCAATCAAGTAGCTCAGCCCCAAGGAATTTAATGAATCAAAACTTATATAATTGATCAAACAATCTAATCAAGAACACAATGAATATAAAGAGTTAAGGAATAGAGAAGCAAACCAATCAGATTTATACTGGTTCACTTCAACACTAGAAGCTACATCCAGTTTTCTTCCAACCAACACTAGGTTAGAGTTCTACTATTATAATTTTTTGTTCTTACAAGCAATTACAAAGTCTCCCTTTATCAACCCTAGATAAAGTACAAAAATCTAAAACCCTATTAGATTCTAAGAGACAAGAACTTGAGAACACTACCCAGTTCTTTCACTTAGAGAACCCCTTCTCTAGTTACAAGCAAGAACTCAATTACAATAACCAAAATACAAAGAAAATAGAAAATAAAAATTTCAACCAGATTAAGGAGAGAAACAACCTGATGATCTAATGATGCAATGCAAAATGAAGTTACCAGCTCAGGTTGAATGATTACAAATCAAAAAGCACATCTTTCCTTAATCTTGAAAAAGGTTTCAAGCTCCAAGAATGACTCAAAAACTCATGATCAAAGCACAATGGAGCAAGAAAGAATTTATCACTTTAAAAACACTTAAGAATGCTCACAAGACTGTTTAAGCTCAGAGAATACGAATGGGTAATGTTCCATAAAGTTGGAAAAGCAGCTGAGCCAAGGTCCTATTTATAACAGCTTTTTGTAACTGTCTGTAATCGATTAAACGCGCCTAGTAATCGATTAAAATGCTCAAGTAATCAGTTAAATAAACCTTGTAATCGATTAAAGTGTTCAAAATAGTTTCTGGATATGAGCAACGAGCAAAATAATCGATTATCCCGTCCTGTAATCGATTAAGACAGAAAGCTGCAAGATATCAAAATACACTATGTAATCGATTACTATCTTTGGTAATCGATTAAGGCAGGAGCTTGTAACATTCCAAAATATACTGTGTAATCGATTACGAAATGTGGTAATCGATTATCTAATGCAAACTTACAATATTCAGACACAAATTGAATCGATTACTAGAAATGGTAATCGATTAAAGCAGGGAGATGGCCTTTTCAAATAAGCTTGTGTAATCGATTACAATACCTTGGTAATCGATTATCCCAGAACAACTTAAAATCATATACAGCTATGTAATCGATTACTACCCATTAATAATCGATTAAAGCATTCAACAAGGCAGTTTGTATAAAAACAAAGGTCAAATAATCAATTATTCTGATAGGTAATCGGTTACATTGTTCTTAAAAGCTTTTCCAGAATGGACTAAGAACAAAATAAACGATTAAGTCTTTAAGGTAATCGATTACAACAGTATAAAATGCATTTTTCCAAAAACCTTTGAATCAAATTAAAAACATTGTCAAATTACTAAAGCTTTGTGATTTTTGTGAGTTCAATTAATCAAATTTAGATTAATATGAATGCAATGCATATGGATCATCAGACTTGCTTTTCTCTTACACATTTCACACTAATTAAACTTCAAGGCATGCATTGCATGTTGAAAGCTCAAAACCAAAGCTTGAATCAATTCCTTTGCATTCCTTAAGTAGCTCCCCCTGAATTCAACAGTTTAGAGTAGTAATATCGTAACAACGAGGCAAGTCGTTAGAAATTGCCTGTCATATATGGGTATTTTGCCTTTTGAATTTTTAACTAGAAATGGGTGAAGTAGACTTAACCAAAAATGGTAAATATTGCTTTTGCTAAAATTGGTAAATCTTATCATAATCTTCTAGATTAGTGTGCTAACCTTTTCTAGATTAATGTGTTAATCTCTCTTGGAATACGTGCATTCATAGTGGACTTTGCACATAGTCCGTTCACATAAAGCCAAATTATACTGTCGCTCAGTGAAATTCTCTCATAGATGAAAATTTAGCTTAAATACTTTCTATTTCTCTGTCAATGCTAAACAAATCACATACATATATACACACATAGCACGAAATTCTATGATTAAAAACATATAATTATTGAAATTAAATTCATATATACACAGATGACACGACATAGAGTTTTCTCTGTCAATCTGAGTTGTAATTTTTCAGGATATTACAACTCTAACTTATTTTAATTATTCTATATCATATAATTAGACATTTTAATTAGTCACCAACAAATTAAACTAAAAATTTATTTTTAAACTAATTATATAGTCATTTACGAAAATGCCCTTCACTTTAAACTTTTATGACTTAATTACCTCTTTTCTAGTTTTATGAAATCTAGATTACCATTAGTCAATCTTAATTATCCCCACTTAATTTCTAACATTGTTTACATTAAATACTAATTTTCTTCTTTCAAGGTTCTAATTTCTATTTCTGGACTAAATCCAATTATCTACATCTAGACCATTAATGAGTTGACCATTATTTGACTAGAAAATTTTCTTTGAATTATCCTTATTCTTTCTAGACTTTAGCTTAAAAACTTAAGAGTTTATTATTCTAAGGTATCCTATGGTAATATTTCATTTTCTACCATTTTAATAATCTAAAAATATTACACAATCACACAATAAAACAATAACACTGTCTATCACACACGTGAAAAATTGGGATGTTTCACTTGGTCTTCCATCCACAAGATTTGGAGGGTTGTGTTGGAATTCCAATGGTCAGTTTTTAGTGGATTTTACGGGAACACTTCTTCATCTAATATTTTATATGTTGAAATAATGACTTTAATCAATGAACTTCAAATGTGTTTGGATTCAGGCTTACATAATGTGATATGTACCTTCTTTTTTTTTTTTTTTACTCTTTTAATGGAGTGAACTTGATTACTATGGACATGTGGTCTCATCAACGTTATATTAATGAGGTTTATCTCATTCAAAACTTGTTGAACTTGGACTGGAGGTGTTTAATCAGACATTCCCTAAGAAGGAAATCATCGTTTGTATGTTCTTGCTAAGTTAGGTGCATTATTAGATAGTGTTATGCATATTTTCCATGAACTTCTTCCCAGTATGCTGCCATTCTTTAGACTGATATTACGGGGGTGATGTTTGAAATTTTGGTATTTCTTTTTCTTATCTCTTGTAACAAAAATACTTTTTTGATATTTTTTAACAAATATTTTGCATTTTATGTTGGTAGGAACTAGGTCACATGATGTGACAAAAGACAATTCATTTGAAGTCTTTGTTATACAACAAAACACGCAAAAAAATTTTGATGTAACTTTGCAGCATCCTTAAAGTTCCTACCACAATGAACATATTGGAAGAGGTGAAACACATTGAAGGAGTATAATATCACATATACAATGGTATGTTAGTAACCCGTGAAATTAGAACTCATCTAGTTTCCTTGGGAAGATTTGCAAGTAATGACTCTATAATGCAAAGAGGACTTTGTTGCCTTACTTATTCGTCAATTGCTAACAATAAGTGGAAAAACTATCTAACACTTCAATTACTACAATGTTCAAATACCAAAAGAAAAACTTTAAACAAAATATGGATGGGAAATTGGACTTGAAGATTTGCCATGTTAACTGAAAAAATGCAATATTTCACCAACAAAACGGGAAAGGGGTGAGTGACTACATTTCTATCACTAGCTTATACTTAGATGGGATATCGATCTTCTTCAATAATATCCATACCTAAATGTAAATATCCATACCTAAAATCTTCCTCAACCTATTGGATCTTGATTTTATTTAATAATAATATCTATACCTAAATAACATAATATGCAACACATAAAATTTTTCTACATTACATAATCTAACTATAATAAATGTTATCAAATAATTATAAATACAATAACAATCTAATTACTTAATACCATATCACAATCTATACATCACAAAAAAGTGTTGATGATTATAACGGTAGGAACACTATGATAATGACAATGATTACAATGACAGAATTAGTGGTGAGGTACGATGATAATGATTAAAATATATTTTTTAAAACTAAAAAATAAAGTCACATTTTTTTAAATAATGATTGTAAAATTATTTTAAAATTAAGTTAAAATTAATTCATTTTTTATTTTAAAAATTATATTTAAAAATGCAAAATCAGAAATTTGTAATTACTCCAAACGAGATTAAGATCCTAAGGGGTTCCTAGTGGATTAAAGATAGACCAATCCACATGTTTAAGCCCACAGCTTTTCCTTGGTTGCACAGTTTCTCGTCAGAAAGACACATCACTCAATCTGTACTTGTTCCACTACTTTTTCCTTGCCCTGTATTGTATTTAGGTGTGACTTTTGTCCTTTTATAGTTCCATCCATTCAAAATTTATTTACCCGATTGATTAATTAATTAATAATTAATAATTTATTATTCCTTAAAGTTAAGGGTGGCGCCTGGTTTGAAAACCTCGCGCTCTCGTGTCTTCCTGAGTTTCCGTATTTATTATGTCGCCCCACAACACAATTGAGGGACGTGTCGCTTCGCTTGTGTGTGAGACAAAACACACGTGAAATCAAATCAAAATCTAAGACAAATAAAATCTATAAAGACCCAACCAGAAAGAAAGCTAGGGTTCACAATTTGCTTTTTGCGGAACCCTTTCTCACCACCATCACTGTGATTCTACTGATACAAACGAAAAAGCTTGATTCTTTCCATTCATGGGGCGCGGGCTCCGAAGGATGAAGCAGCGGAAAAAAACAAAATCTTTGGAATTTGATGGTGGGTGTGAGGCCGATGAGGCCAAAAAAACGACCAATTTCGCCGAAAATAATGATGACGTGGCAGGGGGTTCTTCTTCTTCTTCTGATCGAGAAGGCGTGAGAAAGAAGCGTGGCGGAAAAGGTAAAAAGGATAAAGAGGATGTGAAAGAGAAGGAGATGTTAGAGGGCGATTTGATGGACAAGAAAGATAATGTTCCAGACAAAAATCGCGGTAGAGAAAGAAAGATTTTTCAGAAGGATGATGGTGAGAGTGAGGCCGATGAGGCCAAAACAATGATCAAGTTTGCTGAAAAGAATGATGATGTGGCAGGAGGTTCTTCTTCTGCTCATGAGGGTGGAAGGAAAAGTAAAGTGGAGAAGGAAGACGTGAAAAAGAAGAAGAATAAGATATTAGAGGGCAATTTGTTGGACAAGAAAGACGAAAAGGATGGTGAAAGTGGGGTTGATAGAAAGAGAAAGAAGCTTAAGAGTGATGAGGGTGAGATTGAAGTGCCTGTTCCTACTACTGATTATTCACAAAACGGCGTTCAGAAACTGTATAGTCTTAGGGCGCGTAAAGCCAATACACAAGAGGTGATGCTGCTGCCAAAAGTCATCAAGAGAAATTCTGATTCACCGTTCATCAAGGTGACGTGATTTATCATTCAACAAAAAAGATGAATGTTTGTTTGACTTGTTTTACTTTGCATATGAACATTGTATTTGATTTCTATTTCTCTATCTACAGTTTGTTGAAGAGGAGTCCTTAATGTGCCATCAATGTCAGAGGAATGATAAAGGGAGGATAGTGAGGTGCAAAAAATGTAAGCGGAAAAGATTTTGCATTCCCTGTTTAAGAAATTGGTATAACTTCACCTTTTTTCATATTTTTTTTTATCTTCTTTCTATGACAGTTTTATAATATATTATGTTATTGTATGTCTTGTTTGGTTGGGAAGATCTATTTGACGTTTATCTGAGTCCCCACTGCATTGCCAGCTACAAGTCCTGTGCCCATTTCATCTTAACATATTTCTTGTTACTGTTTTGACAGTGTTTGGGTTATTGCAAAAATTGCAAGTTTTTGTTTTGAATGATGATGACTTGACCAATGTTGTCAATCCTTGATGTTTTTGCTGTGGCTTGTTAAGGTATCCTCATTTGAAAGAGGAGGATATTGCTCAGGAATGTCCTGTGTGCTGTGGTAATTGCAACTGCAAAGCATGCTTGAGATCTGATGAACCTATTAAAGTTAGCTCTTCCCCCCTTCTACCTTGACTTTTCCTTGGATTTTCTGTATTCTACATTTGAAATGTTACTGTTTGGTTTACTGTAGAAAATGAAGGGCAAAACAAATACCGATGAAGATGACAAGATTGAACACTCTATGCATTTGCTGCAAGTACTTCTTCCGTATTTAAGGCAGTTGGATGAAGAACAAATGATTGAGAATGAGATAGAAGCTAAGATACAAGGTATTTTTTTTGTCCTTAAAGAGTCTTGATTGAGGTTATTAATGTGTGAATCAATATTTCTCTGTAAAGAGATGAATTTGGTGCCGAAGCAAAACTAGGTTTGATTTGTGCATGTTTGTTCCAATACAATTATGCTATACACAAATAATCCATTGTTTTGAAGTGATGCCATGAAGCCACATATCTCTTTGCAATGAAGTCTGACCTGCAAAAACGAAAGAATTATCTGTTTTATAATAATTGTTAAACTTTTAGCTTCTGAACTGCCTAACTATTACATGTTTCAACTCATTTCTTCCACTTTTCTCCCTTCTTGTTAATGTAGTTTGTTTTGATAATGTTTCCTTGTTTTGGTTCTTTATTTACGTCTCTCTCAATCTTGGACCACTTACCTCCTTTGAACTGTTTTTCTTGAATGCACTGTAGCAGCATAGCTTAAGTTTATATCTCAATTCATGCTCCAGTCAGAGTTAAGTACAGCTTCCTTATGTTTTTCATTGTATAATTTGCTTTGGGGATGTGCACTGTTCAGGGCTCTCGGTCTCAAAGCTAAATATAGTAAAGACAGATTACGCAAAAGACGAGCGTGTGTACTGGTTGGGATTTTTCTGACTTATTGTTTTTTCCCAGTTATCCCCATTGTTTAGTTGCTAACTTAACACTCTCTTGTAGTGACAACTGCAAAACATCAATATTTGATTACCACAGAAGCTGTACAAAATGCTCTTTTGATCTTTGTCTCGTCTGTTGCTGGGAGCTTCGAAATGGGCAGCTTGTAGGTGGTGCAGATCCAATTGAGTGGGAGTTTGTCTTTCAAGGTCATGGTTACTTGCATGCTCAAAAAGAAAAGGCTCAAAAGGAAAGAAAAATGGTAAGGCAAAATGCATTAAATGCTGATGCTAAGCCTGAGGTTCGTGAATGGTCAAGGTCTGGGTGGCATGCAGAAAGTAATGGTAGCATTCCTTGTCCAAAAGTCAATGATGAATGTAACCATGGTTTCCTTGAACTGAGAACCATATTAGGCAAACATTTTATCACTAAGATAGTGCATAAAGCAAACAAACTAGCACAGGCATTCAATCTTCTAGATGTAGTTAAGAACCCTGACAACTTCTGTGCATGTTTGAGGCTTGAGAGAAGCACAGATGTTATTTATAATAATATGAGGAAGGCTGCTTTCCGTGAAGATTCCAGTGACAACTATTTATACTGTCCTAGGGCAGTAGATCTACAGCCCAATGATTTAAGGCATTTTCAGTGGCATTGGGAAAAGGGGGAGCCTGTCATTGTCAGCAATGTGCTTGAATGTACATCTGGTTTAAGCTGGGAACCACTTGTCATGTGGCGTGCATTTCGTCAGATAACTAACACTAACCATGATCAACATTTGGATGTGAAAGCAATCGATTGCTTAGATTGGTGTGAGGTTTGTTTAATTTCTCAATCTTGAACTTGGAGTTATTTTTGCACAAATTTCATTGTTCACCTTCATTCTCATGATGTTTAAATTATTTAATGTTTGTACTTAATTTAATCGGAATCACTATGCTCAAAATGGCATTTTGAGATTATTTAATTGAAGCAATTTTTATGTTGTTGAATTTCCTACATGTTTCTTGAATTTGGTAACTGCACTCTTTTCTGGATTCAGAGTTGTTTTAAGTGCATTTAATATTGGCAATTACTGAATTCCATAGAGTTATCAGAATTAAAATATGTTGGTGGATAGTTCCATGATAAGAAACAATTTTAGATGTTCTGCTGTCTCTGGGTCATAAAGAGATACCAGTTCAAGGCAGAATGTTGTTCAACAGATCACGAACATTAGGATGGTAACTAGAATTAGAAGTGTTGAGCTGTATATATTATGTATTAAATGTAAAATATTGAGGAGAAAATTGAGGGATACTAACAAGGAGAAAGTTTAGGAGATGTATTTGATTAGGGGTGATTTGTTTCCTTTTTGGAGGCTTATATTATTCTTTAAATACATGTTAAATTCCTTTTTGAACAATATATTGAAATAATTTTATCACCACATTTCTAGATTTTTCTGTGTTTAGTCCATATATCAAGCCCTTGTTGCTTGCTTTATTCTGTCTCTTCCAACAACGTATTGTGTGAGCTGCTATCATCTTCAACTTCATATTCATCTTCTTAGTACTAGGTTTTGTTCCTTATCATATCATTGTAGAAATTTATCTCAATTTCTTTCTATCTGATGTCCCTGCGCCATTTGGCTGTTCTTGCTTGACCTACCACGATGCTTTCTTGTTGCCCTTGTGTCCTTTGTACTCCGTTTTCCTATTTGTATGTTTGTCTGATTCCTAGGCTTAGTCACAGCATCTAGGAGGTGTTGGGTTAAAGTTACTTTTTAGGTTTTCTTGCCATTGTTGAAAATATTATTTCAAACTTGTACTCATTTTTTTTTGCTTTGTAATCAGACTAGAGTAAATCATGTATGCTTTATTTTACTGATTCAGTAATTTTCTACTGCTTTTACTTGATATGTCTAATTGTCTACTATTCTGTTGCTTTTGATTTCGGTATTTTTTATTTGAGTTGTTGGTTAAATGCAGGCAGTAATTAATATCCACCAATTCTTTACTGGGTATACAAAAGGTCGTCAGGATTGGCTTGGTTGGCCTCAGATATTGAAATTAAAAGATTGGCCTCCTTCTAATTTATTCGAGGAACGTTTGCCTCGTCATTATGCTGAGTTCATATCTTCCTTGCCCTTCAAGGAATATACTGATCCTCTCAAAGGTGCTCTTAACCTTGCTGTGAAGTTGCCTGATGGTTTTCTAAAGCCAGATATGGGGCCAAAGACATATATTGCTTATGGATTTCCTCAGGAGTTTGGGCGTGGTGATTCTGTGACTAAGCTCCATTGTGACATGTCTGATGCAGTATGCTCTATTTCCTTATTTATTTCCTGGCCTGTTATTTTCAATGATTTCTTCTGAATTATTTGAACTTTAGGTTGTTATTTATAAATTAAATAGGGTATGATATTGGAAGGAAGGTGCATAGTTTGTAGGATGTATAAATTGTTGTCTTTGATAAGCATAAGCCATTGCAAGTCTCTGTTCTGTTTCTTGTGAGCAGATTGTCGCTCAACTCCATGTCATAGTTTTTCTGTTCTGAGCAATGTCTTCAGTCCATAAACTCCCATTTGATTCTATATTTGATGAGTTGTTGCGCTGGCTGTTTTAATGTCAATTGATTATTAGAAAAAGTAATCTTGTTATGATTAGTGGAATAGTTATATTACTATTTTTAAAGGCTTGAAATGAATGATGCCTTTGAATTAGAGAGCTGTAATTAGAATATACTTCTGTCAGTTGCTTTAGCTTTTCCGGATCAAACATTGCCAGTGTTTTGTATTTATTGCTGAATGTGGCCGAGTGCATGCTCATTAAAGAAGAAATTTAAGTATCTCTTTTTTTCCCTTTTAATAATTTGGCTATTTTAGGTAAATCTGTTGACTCATATTGCTGAAGTGAAATTGGAACCAGAGCAACTTCCTATCGTTGAGAAGTTGAAACAAAAGCACTTTGAGCAAGACAAAAGGGAGCTACTGAGTGATGATCAGGATGGACAAACTAATCATAACGTGCTTATTAATTCATCTTCTACCATAAATGCTTCGGATAAACAAAATTGTGTCCAAGTCATGGAAAATGGAGGTAACTTATGTGATGGGAAAGAAGTTGATCAGTTTTATCAACCCTCTGGTGGTCATGAGGTTGCCATTGCTAATGAGGATGGTCTTTCGTGCGGATCAGATCTGAAAGAGATTGAAAAAGTAAAAATTATACAAGAAAGTGATTTGTTTACGGGGGATGCTTCAGAAGGTGCTCTCTGGGATATTTTTCGGAGACAGGATGTACCTAAGTTGCAGGAATATCTGAAGAAGCACTTCCGAGAGTTTAGGCATATTCATTGCTGTCCCTTAAAGCAGGTAAATTCGTGTTGGATACTAATTGTCAACATGAGTCATTAATAAAGCTTGGTTCGTGGTTCCTGCTAAATAGTTTTAGTGCTGGGTTATATTTGTAATATTTGGAGGCTTGCACGCTTATAACATTGGCATTCTCCCATTCCCTTATTTTTGTTCTCATAAAAATTTCATTAAATATACTTGTCACAAAGGATTGGGTGAAGGTCAAGCTCTAATAAATAGTTGTGAATAGTTTATTTTGAAAATGAAGTTAAATGATTTCCATTTGTGTATTATGGGTACTGAATTGTTTTGGTGTGATCACTGATATTGGACAACAGATGTTACTGTGTCCGTTCCTTAAACAAAGACAGGGAAAAGCATTATGATGTAATTACCAGTCCAAAATTTTCATTATTTCAAATAAATATGATTATGCATAATCAATTGGCTTTGGCAGTTTTGATTTATATAGATAATCGATCAGTCTGAGTTCCTTAGTCATTGGACTTTTACTTTTTCTTTTCTTGAATGGGGTTCTTTGGTAATGTAGGTTATTCACCCCATCCATGACCAGACCTTCTATCTGACTATGGAGCATAAGAAGAAGCTTAAGGAGGAGTATGGTTAGTAACACATAATTTTACATATTTTGATTGGTGTGAGGGGTTCGAATTGGTCTCTACATTAACAGTTCTGTATTTTCTTGTAGGAATTGAGCCTTGGACTTTTACTCAGAAGTTAGGAGATGCTGTTTTCATTCCAGCTGGTTGTCCTCACCAAGTCAGAAATCTGAAGGTAAAATGAACATACCTGGTAAATTTGTTTCATATTTAATGTAGGCACAATATATTGTTTTCTTAGAAGTGTAGGCATAATAGTATCTTTGGTTACTACCTGAAATTAAGCCTAGGTCCTTCATTAGCAAAGCAAGCCTTTGTAGAAAGTGAAAACTGTTGATTCATCTAAAGTTTTCAGTTCAATTGTGTAATTTTTAACACACATTTGACTACCTTTTGTTTTTATTGTAATTCTTATTTTTATTTTCTGATACAATGAAACTGGAGGTTTGAATCTATTATTTCGTACAAAACTATTCAAGTCCCTAACCAGCAGTTTACTTTTTGTGGCTTGATTGGTTTTATTTCAAGTAGTCTTTTAAGTGTTGTCCATGTAAATATCCATGATATATGTCTTCCTTTTGCAGTCATGTATCAAGGTTGCATTGGATTTTGTCTCTCCTGAAAATGTTGGGGAGTGCTTTCGTTTGACCGAGGAGTTTCGCACACTTCCAATAAACCACAGGTCTACTGAGGACAAATTGGAGGTATGCCAAACTTTTATCATTTATTTGATTTCGCCATTTATTTGCTTCTCCATTGTTTTGAGAAGTAGCATCTACAGTTTTTAGTCTTTGATGGGCCTTGTTTTGTATTAGGCAGTTGTTTTATATATTTATGCTCACATGGTCTTTGGGGCGGTAGCTTGTGGGATGCTTGGAATATGGCCTATTTTTCCATAACTTTTCCAACCCTTACTTACACCTGTGGCTTACACCTCTTGTTGTATCAAAGTCAGCATCCCTCTTCAACTCTATCATTAATACCTTCAATGATGCTACCATTTGTTACAGAGATGGATCTCCCTTACTTAGTCTCCACCTTTGCTCCACCATCCAAGTATCACATTAACTCCACCCATTTCAAACAAGTAAAAGTCCTGAATTACCTGAAGATTGGGCAATTGCAGCACAAATTGTGTGCACACCTCTTGGTTTTCCACTGTGTCCATCTCCCACCACCACGCCGTATTCTTTGGTACCTTCTGGTTTAATTCCCAGTGATTCTAGTATTCTACCAAGGGGTGAGGGGTGAGAATAACATGGGCCTGGGCTTGTTTTGTTGGAGAAAGATCTATACTCTTACTCATTCATTAACTAATGATTTTCTTTCATTTTTGTGAGAAGAGAATATTAATAATTTGCAAACTTTTGTGGGGCCTTAGTGCAATAACTTGAGCAGTCCCTAGTAACCTGATAGCAGTTCTAGGTTCTGGAGCGGAACATGAAACCATGTTTGGCCAAATCCAAACAGCACTGTCTGGTGAACTAAACTTGGCACAATGAACAATTCACCCTGGTAATTATACTATAACCTATTAATTACTGATAAGAACCTTGAGAGAATCACACCACAAAAGCTAACTAACTGCTATTCCTATCAATACCCTCCCCTTCAAGATGGCCCCAAGGTCCAGCTGAGGAAAAACAACCTGTATTTTTCAGCAAGGGTCTCCCTCATCTTCTTCCATAATCAGCAATCTGAACTGTTTGTTTTTACACATATGTGTAGGATGATATTTCTCAGCACATCTAAAACATTCTCCCTTCCTCATTTTCTCATTCACTTCTGCGGGTGACAAATTATGGAAGGTTCTTCTACCTTGTCATCCATTATCCTCTGAACTAATATTTTGGACGGAGATACAAGGTTGGTTGGGTGGTAAAAGGAAAAGAAGGGAAGGAGGGAGAGGTTGTGGGTTCGAATCCCTCCTCTAACAAAAACTAACATTTAACAACTAACATTGACCGATAAAAAATAAAAACTAACAGTTTGGACAGATTCACTGACATTACTATTAACTCCCCTTACTGTCTCCCCTCTTTACTACTGGCCCACTGCCACACTCTCCCATTTCTTGGACCCAAGAAATTGAGTTTCTAAAAAGATTGAGTCCCCTTGCTAATTCTTGGCAGATTTCCCAGCACTCTATTTTTTTCCTCCACTTGCCTTGCCTTTAACATGGTTTCCGTCAAACTTCTTGGCTCATGCAACCTTACTTCAGACCCAATCTCCTCCCTCAACCCTTTAATGAAAACTTCCACCGAGAAAGTTTCCCTCAACCCTTTTCCAGCTCCCACATGTTTTTCAAACTGTTCTATATAACCCTGCACTTTTTCTTCTTGCTTGAGTGCGAGTAATACCTGGAAAGGACTCCCCAAATTCACCCCCTGAAATCTCTGGGTGACAGCCAACTTGAACCCTTCCCAAGATTGATTGGAATTCCAAGATTCCCACCATTGGAACCAAGCTAAAGCTTCCCCTTCCATGGCTACCATAATTGCTTCCAGTTTTTCTGCTTCCGAGAAAGACTGTAATCTGCAATATCTCTCAATTTTAGGCAGCCACCCTAGAGGATCTTCTCCTAAAAAAATGGGAATTTTGATATTCCTCCAACAGTTGGCTCCCCCACTTTTGCTCTCCCTATTTTCCCACGTCGCAGCACCCCTCGCCTCTGCTTCCACCGCTCTCGATTTCTCCCAAGAAGCAGCAAGCTTCTGAAGCACAGCTTCAATCGCTCATATTCGCGATTCCATTGCCTCACAGTTCAACGCCATCGCCTCTCTGTTTTTCTCCACCATGCGTTCCAGCACCTCCATCCTTGCCTCCATTTTGTTGCTAGCTTTTGACCCCCATCAACCTCCTCACAGCCCCAAGATCTGGAGCTCTGATACCAGTTGATAAGAACCTTGAGAGAACCACACCACAAAAGCTAACTAACTGCTATTCCTATCAATTACAAACAAACAAAAATTGATGTGAAAGATAAGCATCTTTTAATATATTTCATAGCTTCTTAACATTATATTCTTTTATCTGATTGTTTATTCAAAACTTTAATTATGGTTCATCTTTTCATTTTCCTAATGTAATTCAAAATGCTTTAATATAACTAAAACTTTTTTATACGGGTTAAGTCCTGGTTTAGTTGGATTTTTGAAGCCTTGATTTTCAACCTTTCCCCATTTTGACTGGTTGTCTTCCCTGCCTAGTTTATAGTTTTCTTTCACAGCAATGAATTTTACATGGATTTTATCGGTGGAAGATTTGCATTTCGTAAATGGGCAAGTGCTTGTTGCAAATGTGTCCATAACAGCTGCAACCTATTTCCTAGTTTTTACTTTTAAGGAGTTTAATATGTTGCTGCTTTACATTTCAAATATTAGGAGTTATGATTCTGTTTCTAAATTTAGAATTATCATTTTATGCCTAGAAATATTTTGTGCTCTTTATATAAAGTTGTTTCAATAAAATATTTTATACTTCTATGCACATTACTTTTTCCTTCTCTCAAACCCAAAAACAACAAATTTGATATCAGAGCTCTCATCTGAGGGATCTGTGAGATTGATTCCCCATAATTCCTAACAAAAACACACCAGAATGAATCCAGAAGGTTCATCCATTCCAATTTCACTTCCATTGTTTGATGGTAAACATTACCACCTCTGGGCTATTTGAATGGAAGCCTGTCTTGATGTTTGCAATCTATGGGAAGCCGTTGAAGATGTGTATAAAGTTCCCCCCGTCTCGGATAATCTGACGATTGCTCAAATAGAGGAAACAGAGAAAGTCAAAAGCAAGAGCAACCTTTTCTGGAGCAGTATCAATCTCTATGCTGACCAGAATAATGATGCTGAAAACACTCAATATTTGGGAGTTTTTGAAGCAAGAGTATGATGGAAATGAAAAGGTGAAAGTGATGTAAGCACTGAACTAGATCCGAGAATTTGAGATTCAGAGAATGAAGGAATCAAAAATAATTAAGGAATACTCTGACAGGCTTCTTGACATAGTCAACAATGTAAGGCTCCTTGGTACTGATTTTTCAGATGATAGAATTGTTCAAAAAATTCAAGTCATGGTGCCTGAAAAATTTGAAGCCACAATTGCATCTATGGAGAACTCAAGGGATTTATCAAGCATTACTCTGGCAGAATTTTCGAATGCTCTACAAGCAGAAGAACAAAGGAGGCTTATGAGGCAATAAGGATCTGTAGAGGGAGCATTTCAAGCCAAGAACTACAAAGGTAACAAATACAGCCCAAACAACGCTACATGTGTCTTTTCTCCTTGTCCCTATTGCAAGAAAAATAATCACCGTCACAGGTGTTGGTGGAGGCCAGACGTGAAATGCCACAAGTGTGGTCAGTCAGGACAAGTGGAAAAGATATGCAAGCCTCATCATCAACATCAGGAGGTCAAGTTTGCAGAGGATCAACTAGAAGAGGAGCAACTCTTTGCAACATCATGCTTTACAACCAACAACTCCAAAAAAGGTTGGCTTATAGATAGTTGTTGTACAAACCACATGACTCATGATTGAAAGCTCTTCAAAGAGCTCAACAAGACTGTTATTTCCAAAGTAAGAATTGGAAATGGAACACATATTGTTGTGAAAGGCATAGGAACAATTGCAATTGAAAGTCTTTCAGGTTCGAAATTAATTTCTGATGTCTTTTATGTTCCTGAGATTAATCAAAATTTGTTGAGTGTTTCTCTGTTGTTGGCAAAAGGCTATAAGGTGTCTTTTGAACACAAAATTTGTGTGATTAAAGATGCAAGCAACTTAGAAGTGTTCAAAGTTCATAAAAGAAAAGAGTTTTTCCTTAGATCTGATGAAGGAAGAGCAAGAAGACGAGCAAGATGACAATGCTGACAAGAAACAACCAAAGAAGTTGCATGAGATAAAACTTGAAGACCATAAGCCTCAAGAAAATAAGCCTACAAAGCTTGAGATGGTTTTGAAGATCAAATTGAGCAATGATAGTTGCATTTCAAAAATTCCAAAAAGAACTCTGATGTTTAAAGGTGTGGAATCTATGAATCTTGACAAAGACAAGGATTTGATGATGGTAAAAGGAGCTATGGATACAAGTCAAATGATTCAATATCTGAAGTATAATCTGGTGGTGGTCCCATCTAAGAAGAAAAGCAAGAGTCAGATTTGAAATTTTTGAAAATTAAATTTAGAGTTTGCAATTGTTAAAGCAAGGAGGAGATTTGTTGCAAATGTGCCCATAACTTCTGTAACCTCTTTCCTAGTTTTTAGGAGTTTGTTGTCGATTACATTTCAAATATTAGGAGTTATGATTCTGTTTTTAAATTTAAAATTATCCTGTTATGCCTAAAAATAAGGCATGTATTTGTTATACTTTGTGCTCTTTATATTTTCAATAAAATATTTTATGCTTCTCTGCACATTACTTTTTCCTTCTCTCACAAACCCAAGAACAAAAGTTCTTAAAATCAGAATAACTCAAATACCACTGGCCAATTAATTTCCCTGCAAAGCTCTAATAACTGGTGTCAACTTGGTCTTTCAAATTCAATGTCCTTTTGGGATCAAGTTGGTCTTGAAGGACTATTTTGGGGAATGGAGATGGCTATTCACAGTTGAACTTAAGGCATGTGGTTAGAACAGTCCAAATTGTGAGCTATTTTCTTCAGCTTATGATGGGGTGTGGCTTCTGCCTGGTGTTTGGTTCTGCTAGAATTAATTTATTGACGTGCAGTAAGAGCTAAACTTGGCAATCTGCAAACAGTTGTATTCTATTGTCATGTCAACGGTTTTGTACCTTGAGTTTTTGTAACTTCTCCCCTTGATTGCTTCTTTTGAAACAGGTGAAGAAGATGACAATATATGCTATGCAAGAAGTCATAACAAAATTAGAGAAAGCAAGGTTAGTCAAGGCCCTTTGAGAATGGACTGTGATACTTGCGTTTTGTCTTTTTTGCTGTCAAAGGCATTGTTAGATCATCTCTTATGTACTGTGCTCATTCTGATTATGTTCTTTAGGCTCTTGATTCATTCATCATTTGTGAAATTGATGATTGTCGTTAATTTACAGGTCCAGGCAAACCAAGGTTCCAAAATAGATATATATTTAACAGATCAAAGCCAATTGGAAGTGTAAATTTTTTTAGTCAAGCTTTTATTCAGGTGTGATGATGGGTTCTGTATATCGTGACTGTAAGAACGGTTCCATATTTTGCTTTCGCAAACACCTGGATGGTTTTTTTTGGAGACATCATATATGACTTGAACGGTGTACATATAAATATGTAATTGTCACCATTTGATACTTAGGATCTCATAATCTATGCATTCGGAAGCTAAAAAAATAAGATTCTGAGTTGCCTCAAACAAAATAAGATATATATTCTTTGTTTTAGCCTCAAACAATATTGGCACTATCCAACTTAACGAATGATCATTTTATGCTCGAGTTTTCTGACACCCTCAATCATTCTCCCTTCCTCTTTCACTTCTCCATCGTAACACCTCACTATTTTCTTCCCCTCCATTTTTAATTGTAATCAAAATTAATTATGATACAAATGAATATAATAAATTGATTTGATTACTGTTAATAAATGTAATTCATATAAGGTCAAAATATGTTTTGTCCCTACAAAATTGTCAGTTTTTTGTTTTTGAAAAATCATAAATGTGACTTTTTGGCCTGGAGTGAAGTAGGTAAAAATTGATTTTAAGTGTCATTTGAGTTTTCACATCATTATTTTATTTTTTATTTGTGGTTATTGTGTTACTTGTGGTGCTGCTTCTTGTCATCGTTGGTGACCATGGAGAGATCTTGAAGCTATCGGTGATGAAAGATCATCGGTGATGCCATCTTGTTGTGGCACTTCATATTCTTGTTGTTGTGGTGCTTCATCATCTTCTTCTGCTAATCCCATGTTGTGAAGAAACTCATAATTTACTGGAGATGTTGGAATTGGGCTGGAAGAATTGATGTTGCTTGTAATTTAATGTTGATCTTGCTCCTATTGTTGATTCGTTTTGGTTGGTGGTGTCGTGAATGTTGAACATAGAAGGCAAGCCAATGTTGATGGAAGCCAAGCTACTGTTGATGTAGTGCAAGGCACATTTCAGAGGAGTGAGCAACAAATAGGGGTCACAGTTCTGATAAAATTGTATATCTGTTGAGTGGGCTGATTGGTGTTTTGGTAATGGGTTGCTCAATGTTATTGGCCATGGTTCTGATTTTTCTTTTGAAGTGTCAATGTCAAGTGTTAGTGGGTTGGCCTAAGGGGGTTTAGTGTAAGTGTTGCTGGTTCAAATGATGTTAGAGTTGTGCTTCATACACCATTTGGTGTTCTAATATAACATTTAAATTTTTTGAAATTCCATAAATGCCCTTGGTTGTTTCTTCCTTATTTTAGTTGTTGGCTTCATACATGTACTGTCATTATTGCTTTTTGGTTATGCGTTTTGGTTTCTTTTTTAGGTTAGGCTTTGCATTGATGGTTTTGCTTTTGTAGGTGGTAGTTGGGTGGCGATTTAATGCATTCATACAGTGTTTTGGGTTGTCGGAGTGGAGTGACTTCGTGGTGGCTGCAGCGAGGTAAGTGTTTTTTTTTGCCATATAGATTTGGTAATCCTATGGATTATACGGATTACAGAATTCGTATGTATGTCGTGATTCATAAGAAGCAGACAAATTAAGTAATTCATATGATTTATATGGATTAAGTAATCCGTAAGAACCATACAGATTACCTAATGTGTAAGTAGCATATGGATTGCCTAATCCGTATGGTTCTTACGAATTACTTAATCTGTATAAATCATACATATTATCCAATCCGTACAATTGAAAAACAATTTTTTATAAAAAAGCTTTAATTTTATTAAAATATATTTTATTAAAATTGATTTTAAATAGAAAAATTATATGTAATAAATTGGATACATGTTGTAATTTTTGTGGATGAATACGTTTATTTAAATGGTGTTCTTGAAATTTGAATGTTTTGTTAAAATATGTTATTATTTATTTAATGAACACTTTATTGAATTTAGTTTGATTTTTTAATATTGATGTTGATACAAATATTTATTAAATTTGTTTTATGGTATGAATTTAATGTTAGTAAATATTATTATTATGCGATGTTTTTGTTAATGATTAAATTTAATTTAAATTTGTTAAAGTGGACAACGATGAGTGGATGTATGACAGTATTATGTCTGAAGAAACTAATATGAATGAAGACAATGGAGCGAACCCTGATGCGTTTGAAAAGAATAATTGTTTAATTGATTGTTCTGCAACGTTTAAAACGTCTGAAGTATTTATATGACTTTGAAAGTAGTTAAAGTTGTTAAATGATTGAATTAAGAAGATTAAAGATGAATTATCCATTTTTGTAGGTGTTCGAATCCCGTGATGAGGTATTGAAATGGGCTTGTACTATTGCATATGATAATGGTTTTGTAGCTGCCATAATGACGAGTGACATGTCAACTGGAAAGATAAGAAGAACATCATTTGTGTTAATTGGTTGTGAAAGGAGTGGAAAATATAGAGCATGGAAAAAATGTTTGACACCTTCAACGACTAGCACTAGAAAATGTGATTGTCCTTTTAAGCTGCGAGGCAAACTAGTCCCGGGAGGTCAACGGTGGATGGTGAAACTAATATGTGACAATCATAATCATGTTTTGGCTAAGTCATTCTGTGGACACCCATATTTTGATCGACTAACTGAGGAGGAGAAGATCATTGTTGTTGAATGACAAGGTCGATGATGAAACCAAAGAATATTCTTCTGACTTTGAAGGATCACAATGCCAATAACTATATAAGTTTGAAGCAAGTAATGCAAGATATGCATACCGGACGCGTACAAGAGGCAATAATACTGAAATGCAGCAACTAATGAAACTTCTTGAACATGACATGTATATTCATTGGCATAGATTGAAGGATGAAAGTATTGTACATGACTTATTTTGGACACATTCAAATGCAGTAAAATTGAGCAATGCATATCATATGGTGTTCTTGATAGACAATACATACAAAATAAATAGGTACAAACTTTCTTTACTTGACATTGTTGGTGCGACACCTACTGAGATGACATTTTCAGCTACATTTGCCTATTTAGAGGCGGAATGTATAAACAATGTTTTGTGGGCCCTTGAACGCTTTAGAGGAATTTTTCTTAAAAGTGAATTTTTCCCAGAGGTCATTGTTACCAATAGAGATTCAACATTGATGAGTATTGTGAAAACTGTTTTTCTAAAGTCAACCAATTTATTGTGTCAGTTTCACATTGACAAGAATGTGAAGACAAAATGTAAAACTTATATTCGGCAGAAGAATGCATGGGACTATGTCGTGGAAGCATGGGGAAGTGTTGTTAACTGAGAAGCATGATTGTCTTATGAAGTTTGAAATTGCATGTTCACCATGGCCAACGTAGTTTTGATAACCGATGTTGTATCGCTTCAAAGCAAATAAACTATGCTAATTCTGTAGCACATGATTAACCTTGGTCGACTCAAAGACACGATCAATTTAGTTCCAACTTTAATTCACTAATAAAAAATATAGGGGTTTTTATTGAACAGTTTGCATGTGACGAATAAAAATTGCAGAGAAACGTATAAACTAAAATAATTGATAAGAGGTATTGTAAAACAGATTAAAGAACATCAATCCAACTCACCATTCCAAGCAATGCAAATTATCATAGTTCTCAGATAATGATCTTGTTGTGAAAGTTCATCAATTTCATTAGAAGCAGTTCAATCGAACTAACTCCTAAGTTAATTGAAACCACAAACCTAATTGAAATATCATCCAAATAATCTGTGATTAAAATTCAAAATTAGAAAATGAATCCATAACCTAATCCATTTTCAATCCTAAACACATTCATAATCATGAAAACTGAATAGAGGATTGAAGAAGAAAGTGAACATTCACACAGAAATTGAAATACCAAACCAGAACTCAAATTCTCTTTATTGGACTGGATCCTTGGATTGATTAATTATTTAACCTTCCATGATCATCATCAATGGAAGACCCACGAAATTAGTGAAAGAGAATGGAAGACCAGAAATGAAAATAAAGAAGAAAATGAAGAACAGTGAAGAACAATGAGAGAAAATGTTTTAATTATGAAAACTTCTAAAAAAAAATACAAATTCTGTTTTTGCTAAAATGTAGTGTAAAAATTCTCACTAATTGCACTAGCATATAATAACTGAGTTAGTAGGAAAGGATGGGCCATGATTAGGCCCATCTAATCTAATTAATTGTGTTAATTACACCAATAAAAACCCAACTCACAGCTCAAAATTCAAGTACAGTAATTCTAACTTCCAAGCCTAAAATGACCCTCTAAAAGAAAAAAATTGGCCTTGGCTTATCTCTAACAAACTTGTAGATCTTTTTCTCATCTTTCCAAGGACTACTCATATGCTCCATTTGGAGTTCTGTAGAATCCTCTAGGTCCTGCGCAAGGAAGATAGGTCAAGTGAGCAAAAAATCCAAAAATAAGCAACAATTATCAATTAAGTTCACTTGCTTGTCTAAGACAAAAACTGAGTTAGAGTGAGAAAATAAAAGTCCAAGAGAAGTCAAATAAACTAAGAAGAATAGAAAAATATTAAACTAAATATGACCAATCAAAATACCCACACTTAAACATTTGCACTCTTGGGCAAAACTAAAAGAAAGACTAAGAGAAAAATTCAAATTAAAGTAAACCACAAACGAAAAGGAAGGTATGAGCAAGACACACAAATTTTTCAATGGATCCTAACAATGCACAAAAGTGAAAAAGATGAAAGATTGAAGAATGACATTAAGGTAACAAACAATCCATGAACACATGATCACAAAGTACAAAGTGAAAAAATAGTCAAGTTAAAATTAAGAATGTACCAAAGTGATAGAAATCTCTCAAAGAACAAGAGTCAACCTCATCTAATGTGTATGGCTTTGTGTTTAGGCTAAAACACCACATGTAACTAGCATATCCATAAGACTCTAATTCATTCAACTTGAAACACACATGCATCAAAAGATCAAAAGGACTTTATTGGTTTGTAAAGTATGACTTAGGTAACGGGTGGATAAGAAAAGGAGGCTAAAACTAAGAGAAAAGAGGGGCAATTAGGCATGCAACAGGGCGGGTCAGGGCAGTTTTTACTTATACTACCCCCGCCCCTCAAAACCACCCCCGTCCCAGCCCCCTCCCCCGACGGGGGTCGGTTTTCCTCGTCCCACCCCGCCCCCCCGAACACTTAAAAATTGCTATTAAAAAATTAATTTTAAACAACAACCATAGCATAAAATTTGATCGCGCTAAGTCTCAAATGTATGAAATTATAATAAAATTTCAACATTAGATGTTTATTGTTGGAAAATAAAATTAGTTATACTCCTAATTCTTGAGTAAAATTAAGCCTTTATCCCAAGGTATTCCACATATATAAAGGTATTTTTGTAAATAATTAAATATAGCATGGCGAGGGTGGGGGCGGGGCGGTTATCAGCATTACCAAAATCGTCGCTGCCCCCGAATTCAACAGGCGGGGAAAAACGAACCCGAACCCGAAATCGGTCAACTCGATTTTTTCCCGTTGACATCGAGGCGGGTTCGGACGGATGCCCACAGATGCGGGTCAAGTTGCCATGCCTAGGGGCAATGGGGAGTAAACCAACAAGAAAAAGAGAGGTAGAAACAAAGAAACAAAAATAAAAAGAATTTACAAGGATGAAAATGAACCACAACAACTTTTATTACAATTTTTTTCTTTTTCTTTGCTTGAACTTCTTTTTCTTTGTTTATACACTTTTTTTTTTCTTTGAACCTTTTCTTTTTAAACTCTTTCTTTTCTTTTCTTTTCTTTTCTTTTCTTCCAAATCAAAACAAAATAAAAATACTCCACACTTGCTTGAAACCCACTCCCAAAACAATTCCAAAGCCCCTTTTCTCCGTAAAGGATAACATGATTTTGCATTTTTTTAGTTTGTAATGAGCTACACAAGAAAGAAAAGGTTAAAGGCTAAAAAAGAGTGACAATGGATATTAATACAAGGATAAGTTTATTTGGCTAGTGCCTAAAAGAAAGAAGGCCTAAATCATCTCAATCAAAGCATGTGCAACAAGGAATGTCAAAAGAGACAAGACAAAACATAGAGTAATCTAGTACAAAGGTGAAATCACACATGAAAGAACATATCCACAAAGGCCCAAAAACTCACAAGGCATAATTCTATCACACATGATTCATCTTAAATTCTATTTCACAAGCCTACTTATCACTTCAACAATTACAACAATGATTCACATCAAGCATGAAACCTCTCAATCCAACAAAAATTTCTCACAATTTATACAAGTTAGAAATCCTATGAAAAAGTGCCTAAATTCTATTTTTATTTTCTGAATGTAAAAATAGAAAAAGAAAAACAAAAAAAACAAAAACAGAAATAGCAAACAACAAACACAAAACAACCAAACAACAAAAAACCAACAAAAAATAGAAGACATACAAAAACATAATATAGATAGGTAAAACAGAAAACAAATGTAAAACAGAAATAGAAAACAAACAGACAATAGAAATAGAAACAGTAAACAACAAACATACTCAAAAACTAAAATAGATAGAAACAGTAAACAGAAAACAAAAACATAAATAGATAAACAGAAATGTAAATAGAAAAATAGAAAATAAATAGATTAAATAAAAAACAGACAAAAATAGCATACAAACTCAAAAACTAAAACAGAAAATAGAATATAAAAACATAAACAAAAAATAAACAAAAATAGTAAACAAAAACATATAAACAGAAACATATATAGAAAACAAATTTTGTAATCTTTCACCCCACACTTGGAATGCACATTGTCCTCAATGTGAGCATGCAATGAAATTCAAACAAAGAAACGACAAATAAAAGAAGGGAAAAGGCAACTCACCAAATGTCATTTAAGACGCAACATCACACAAAATTGGCAAGACCAAAGAGATGTCCTCCACAAGCTCCTCCTCCACTTGAGGGCTTTTATGAAATAACTTGAGTTGGTGACTATTCACCTTGAAGATCTTGTTGGTAACTTCATTTTTAATTTCAACTGCACCATGGGGAAAAACATTAGTAATAACAAAAGGTTCATCCCATCTAGATCAAAGTTTATCGGAAATAAGCTTAAGGCGAGAGTTAAACAAGAGCACTTTTTGACCAATATGGAACTCCTTCTTAAGAATCCTAGAGTCATGAAATTTCTTCACTTTCTCCTTATAAATCTTGGAGTTCTCACAGGCTTCTAAGCGGATCTCTTCAAGTTCGTGCAACTGAAGCTTCCTTTCCATACCCGCTTCATCAAATGCCATGTTACAACTCTTCACCGCCCAATAAGCATGGTGCTCAATCTCCACTAGAAGGTGGCATGACTTACCAAAAACCACCCTGTAGGGAGGCATCCCCAAAGGTGTTCGGTAAGTGGTCCTGTGAACCCATAAAACATCTTCAAGTAGCTTGCTCCAATCTTTCCTGTTGGGTTGCACCACCTTCTGTAACACTTGCTTAATATCTCTGTTAAAAATCTCTGCTTGCCCATTAGTTTGGGGATGATAAGCTGTAGCAACTCTATGCTCAACCCCATACTTTTGAAGTAAGGATGTCAATGACCTATTACAGAAATGGCTCCCCTAGTCACTGATAATGGCTCTAGGTACACCAAACCTGCAAAAAATGTTGGATCTCATAAAATCCACAACAACTGTAGAATTATTAGTTCTGGTGACCTTAGCCTCAACCTATCTAGAAACATAATCAACAACAAGCAAAATATATGAAAAACCATGAGAAACAGGAAATGAACCCATAAAATCAATACCCCACGCATCAAAATCTCACAAAAAATAATGGGTTGTTGAGGTATCCCATGCCTATGTGTAATGGTTCCTCTTGCTCTTGACTGCTCACAAGTGGCGGTAAAGTGATGAGCATCTCTAAACAAGGTGGGCCAAAAGAACCCACAGTCCAATACCCTCCTAGTGGTCCGCTGAGGACCAAAATGACCGCTTGTGGGTGTGCCATGACAAAACTGAAGAATAGAATGAATCTCATGATCTGGCACACACCTGCGAATCACTTGGTCACTACCAAACCTCCACAAAATAAGGATCATCCCACACATAATATTTAGCATCACTCTTAAATTTATTTATTTGAGACCTTGATGCATGAGGTAGGACAACAGATGCAACAATGAAATTCACAATGTCAGCAAACCAAGTGATATGAGAGTAAAACAAATAAAATCTGAATTTATCTAAAGCAAAAACAATAGCCAATAGCTCTTTCTCAGTGGTGGTGTAGTTAACTTGGACTGCATCCAAAGTGCGTGAAGCACAAGCAATGACATGGGATAGTTTATCAACCCTCTGTGACAACACAGCCCCAAGTGCATAATTAGAGGCATCACACATGAGCTCAAAGGGAAGCTTCCAATCTGGTGGCTGCATGATGGGAGAGGTAGTAAGCTTCTTCTTCAATCCCTCAAATGCCTCTTTGCAAGGCTTGTCAAACATAAAGTCTACGTCCTTTTGGAGAATCTTGGACAATGGCAGTGCAATCTTGTTGAAATCCTGGATGAATCTCCTATAAAAACCTACATGTCCAAGAAAAGAACGCACTTCCCACACAGAAGTGAGTTAAGGTAAAGAAGTGATCACATCAATCTTGGCCTTATCGACCTCAAGACCTTTACTAGAGACCAAATGCCCTAAGACTATATCTTCATGTACCATAAAATGGAATTTCTCAAAGTTAAGAACAATGTTAGTCCCAATACATCGGTTAAGAACTCTAGAAAGACTATCTAAATATGCATCAAAAGAAGAACAATAAACAGTGAAGTCATCCATAAACACCTCCATGCAACTCTCTAATAAATCAAAAAAGATACTCACCATGTACCTTTGGAAGGTGCCAGGTGTGTTGCATAGGCCAAAAGGCAGCCTGGTGTAGACAAATGTGCCAAATGGACAGGTGAATTCGGTCTTGTGTTGGTCCTTTGGTGCAATATGAATCTGCATGTAACCTGAAAAACCATCAAGAAAGCAATAATGTGATTGACCTGCCAACCTCTCTAGAACTTGGTCAATGAAGGGGAAAGGGAAATGGTCCTTGCGAGTCGTCTAGTTAAGTCTCCTATAGTTAATGCAAACTCGCTAACTGTTGGCTACTCTAGTCAAAATCAACTCATTATCCTGGTTTTTCACAACCGTGATACCCGACTTCTTAGGGACCACTTGGACAGGTGAAACCCAAGTGTTATCTGAGATAGGATATGTAACGCCTCTCTTTACCCTCTCGTGCTTGGTTCATTTTAGATAAAATATTGTGTTCGTTTTGTATTGAAATCAAATTAGTTATAAATTTTTCACAAAAATTCTTTTTCTCTTTGCTTGCAAATTTTGTGTAATTTAATTGTAACAAAAGCGGCTTTCCCTCACCACGATTCATATAATTATAGTCCCTTAATACAA
>PYAF01003977.1:98869-127636 GCA_007407185.1 Glycine tomentella
GAGAAAGGCATGTGTAACTAGTACGTTGGTTTATTGGTGATTGTTGAACATGCATGAGTCTTGTTACTGGAGCTATATGTGCTCCGGAAGCTATATAAACGGTGTTTTTGTGTTGAAGAAGCCGTGTAGCCATATTGTTCGTTGTTGAACTTTGGGCTTGTATAGCTTTGGATTGGTTAATTCTATAACCTTAAGATAGCGGACTTAGAGGTTTATATGGAAAGGAATGACGCTTCCTTTCATTGTAACGGTTGAGAACCGTTGTTATGTGCTTTGTATGGTTGAATTGATGATTGATTGAGCTTGTATGCCTTGTATAGGGCGTGACACCGTGGGTGTCAGTGGTGTAGACCACCATTCTGGGGTTGAACTGTAGAGCACGGCTTTGCCAGGTAAGTTCTTGGTTTCTTGGGAGTGTTTCCCACTGTTGTGTTCCATCATACTCTGAGGGAGTGATGGTTGCATTCATGATGCATGTGCATTGAAATGGTTGTTGCACTCCTCATGATGATATGTATGCATAATTCTATGCTTGGTATGTATGGTTACCTATTGTATAGATCTTCTGGCCAGTTAGATAGATATGGACCTCCCTAGGAGAAGAGTGCACCTCCTAGTTAGGTTTGTTCACGTAAAGGGTGATGATGATCTCTTAAGACCAAGAGATAGGTGGTCCCGTCGCGGTTGATGCCTATTCTCGGAGGTGCCATATACGTGCATCCATGCGTAAAGGGGTAGCTCCCGATGGGATGACACGGGTGTGAGTTCCAGTCTCACACTGAGGACTGAGAGTCCTGATGCTGATGATGATGCATCATGGCGGCGTAGTTCCGTAGTTATATATTAGAGCTAGATGATTAGTTGTGTATTGTTATGAAGGCCGGGAGGCCAGTGTTTGTGATGCCTTTGATGCTGTGTGTCATGAAAGTGAGCCAGGGTGGAGGAGATGCCTCCAAGGACCCTGAGCTTACTAAGATGTGTATCTCACCCCGTGTGGGGATTATGTTTTGCAGGAGACTCATCTGGCAGAGATGACGGTTCCGAGGGCAGAAGGCCCCAGTAGGGACAGCTGTTGTAGCATTTTGCGAGCTGAGAGGCTCATTTTTTTTATGTTGACATACCTTGTACCCCTGTAGAGGGAAGATATATGTGTGTGTGCATATATGGTGGTTATGTTATATTTGTACATTGACTGTATATTTTGTATACCCTCGTGTGAGGAAGTGATCTTGGAGATCAGAGCACTTGGTGCTTATTCTTTTGTATAGACACTGTGAGTGTCAGTTGATGTATATACATACCTCTATTTACCTCCTGATATATTTGTAGAGATATTGTTTATGCTTCTGCCACTATTTATATTGTTTTGTGTAACACCTCGTGTGCATCCGGTGTATTAACATTGTTATTATATCAGAATGACGCAGCGGTTACAATATAATCAAATAAAATTTAGGAAGCTGAAGCAGTATCAAATGTACATTATATACATATATGGTGAATTCGTGTACAATGCAAGTACATTTTCTCAAAACTGTACAAATACAGGCATAATCAAAAATGTGAGCCAACATGCTCAGTCATCTATGCTTAGAGTTATCAACAATACTATCCTTGCTCAGGCCTCTTGCCTTGGGATCTATCAGTTACTCCTGTATCCTCACTGCAACATGAGCCCCAACAGGGGTGAGATAATAATCTCAGTAAACTCAGGGTCCTTGGAGGTTTCCCTCCCCCTGGTTCACTTCCAATCACATAAACAACATAATTAATATCAAATAGACATCACTCATACAATCAGCCTTCACGGCTCACATGTACCACACTACATGCATATCACAGTCCAGGGGTAACAACATATGTACCCGTCACACATTGCCTGAGAAAGATCATCCATTAAAGGGCACGTTCTCTCAGGACTTCTCATTGAGTGCCTGAGGAAGATCATCTACTGAAAGGCACATTCCCTCAGGACTCTCCCTTTCCATGCCTGAGGAAGATCATCTAATTAAAGGCACATTCCCTCAGGGCTTTTTTAGCCCATACCTGAGAAAGATCATCCAATGAAGGGTACATTCTCTCAGGATTTACATGGACACCTATGGATTTTCCCAAGGAAGATCATCCTTTAAGGGCACATTCCCAAGGGGTCCATAGTTCCCTATTCTACTGGCCAGAGAATTCTCATACAGTTACATCACACAACATTATCATCACATTCATCTCATAATCAATACAAAGCATAACACTATCCCAGTGTTTAGCTAACATTAATTGCCAACATGCCATAATGGCATTTTTCTCAATATCACATACATGTCTCAATATAACAACAACATACAATATCCAAATGCATGGCATACCACACCATCACCCTTTTGGGAATGGTGAAACAAAAGCAAGGGAAACGTTCCCCAAGAACGATGAGCTTACCTGATCTCAGCTCAATACCAGCTCTCCCAGCCTCGTGGTGACCACCACCAGTAGTATGAGTCTCATGCCCTACATTAGGCATGCAGTCAACAATTAGTAAAGGTTTTCAACTGTTTATATGAAAGGAAACACTCTTCCTTTCCATATCAATCTCTCTCTGTCTTCTAACTTAAGGTTCATCATGGTCTCTCAGACACCCCCAAACCATGTACCAAGGCTCTTGCATGTCTCAATATCATCAAGTGACTTAACACAATAGTCACACATGCATAACCATAGAGCCCAAAACCAATATTCACCAAACTAACATCTGAGAGCTAATCCTTCATCACTAAACTGTTCTAAACACACTTTTCTACAGGACCCATGGCTAATTCTAGCCCCAGCTCAAGGGGGTCACTATTCACCCAAAACCCCAAATCACAAATCAACCAGATGAATTCGAGTTTCTTACCTCAATAACGACAAGAAAGGCTCGTGGACCGCTTCTCTTAGCTCAGGTGTCCAAGAATCGCGCCGTTCCTCGCCGAACTCGAGTTCTTTGAAGTTCCCTTCAGATAGGGACTTCTCTGGTCTTGGGTTTTTACGAGAAAGAAATGAAGGATTATAGCTCACCAAAGGTTTGACACAAGTTTGGTGATCAAAGGAAAGTGTTTAGGCCAAAAAAATGAAGGTCTAGGAAGCTTGGAAACTCTCCCATGGAGTCTGGGCGCTCAGAGGAAGAGGAAGATGGAGAATGGCCCAAAATTTTGTAATTTTGGCCCTTATATACTGGGTCTGACCGACATGCCGCGCCGATCGCGCCAACTTCCCGAAACAATGACGCCATCCGCGCCAATCCTGCGCCAACCGCGCCAACCTCCAAAACTGTGGCGCTACTCGTGCCACTCCCGTGCCAACCGCGCCAACCTCTAGAGACAACGATGCTGATCGCGCGAACCTGGCGCCACCAGTGCCAGTTCCCAGTGTGCATGGCGCTGATCGTGCCGCACCTCTGCATCTGGTTTCTGCAGAAAACCATGGCGCTTCCAGCACTGGACCTCACGCTAGACGCGCCAGACCTGAGGGTCATTATATTTTGGGTCAATGAGGCTGGATTATGTTGTTGAGTATTAAAGTGTACAATACATAATGAATCAAGAAATATGGTTTTTTTTGTAAATCGTTTCAGCGACTTTTTGATTAAAGTAATTATGCGCTTATCTGATTAAGTAATTGTTGATTCAAGAGGAGTCATGAGAAGTTGGACAAGGAATCAAGCTTTGGAGTTTTGTGCTTTCAACATGCCTCATTTCAAAAGTGCCATGAAAGCTTGAAGATCAATTTGATTCCTGTAAAAGGAAAGAAGTGGTATCTAATAATCCAATGTGAATATCATGCATATCATTCATTTAGGATTGTTAGATTGAAGGCTAATACAAAAGCATTTAATAAATAAGGCTAAGTAAAATCAAGTTTTTGGAAAAATGAAGTTTTTCTGTTGTAATCGATTACAGATATGTTGGCATCGATTATTTTGTTCTTCGTGCCTTCTGGAAAACAAATAAGGAACATTGTAATCGATTACATATTGAATTAATCGATTACCTAGGCTTAAATTGAAATAATAATCTTTCTGTCTTAATCGATTACAGAAGCTTGTAATCGATTACATATCATGCCTATGGGTTATATGTTTTGCTAATTTAATCGATTACCAAAAACAGTAATCGATTACTCAGTGTATTTGAAAAATTATGAGTTCCTGTCTTAATCGATTACGTGACGGGATAATCGATTATGATGTTCATAGCTCAAACCCAGAACATTTTAGAAAAACTTTAATCGATTACTTTCTTGAAATAATCGATTACATATGCTAAATAATTGATTACAGGAGCGTGTTTAATCGATTATTTTCATTTAGAAAGCTGTTATAAATAGAACCCATTGCTCTGTGATTTGGAGAGTTGAACAATTCGTATTCTACGCAATCACAAATATTCATGAGCTTTCTTTAGTGAGATTTCTGAGTTCATAAACATCTAGGCTTCACCAAAATTCATATGGGTTTTTGATTTTATGAGTGAAGCATCATTAAGTCTCAAGGAGTAAGGAAAGGGATGCATTGAATCTGTTATTTTTTCTTTCAACCTGGTGAATCATACATATGCATTTTGTTCATTGGATTATCAGGTGAATTCGTTCCTTATTCTTTGTGGTTGTAAATCCTTTCTTTGATTTCTATAAAGATTGGCTTATTGTAAATGGGTTTCTTGCATGATAACTAGAGATAATGTTTCTCTAGGGGTTACTGAGTAGTGTTCTCAGTGGGGTTGGTCTCTAAGGATCTAATAGTGTTTTAGATCTCTGAACTTTATCTAGGGTTGATAAAGAGAGGCTTATAATATCTTGTAAGAATATTAATTTGCAATAGTGGAACTCCATTCTAGTCTTGAGTGGAAGAACTGGATGTAGCTTCATAGTGTTTGAAGTGAACCAGTATAAAATTGTGGTTGATCTTTATTCTATTCTCTTCATCTCCTTATTGCTTTGGTTTGTGAATCAAATTATTTGCACAGAAAGATTTCGATTCTCTATTGATTTTCTTGACAGAGGAATTTGATTGAATATAAGATTCTTGGTTTCAAGACAATTTTTAAAGTGATAAAGATCCAGTGGAAACTCTGATTATAAAATTTTTAAATACCAAGGTACAACCAATTCACCCCCCCCTCTTGGTTGTATTGAAGTATTCCTATTATTTTCAGTAATATGTTAATACACCGGATGCATATGGGGTGTTACACAAGGTGTCATCTCTCCACAAAAGTAGATAGTAATCCCCTATCTCCAGTCTTCATTGAGCAAGAAATCAAAGGACTTAGGCCCGTTGCAGCCACTAAGCCTTCAATCTCAGCTGCAAGCTTCCCAAATTTAACCACTTTTCGTCCGTGTGAAGCCAACTTTAACTTATCACGTTCCTGCAATAAAGATTATATCATTTTACAATCATTATCATCACTAATAATACTTATTCAGGTATGTAATTCATCATATTAATACCTCTTCTTCCCAGACTCTAAGAGCCACATGATCAGTGTACTCAGTGAACACGAAACAGTCTTCCGACCCTCCTGGATAAGATTTCGACTCAATACCTATATCAACTATTGCAGGAATATCAGTTTCCACATGTGATTCCTAAACAAGAGAATCCTCAGGAACAGCAATACCTGCCCTTTTTTCTACAAACATATATCGTCGACCTACGCCGCTCAACGGCTTCATCTTCGTTACCATTATCTGTACATCATTTGTTTACATGTTACTCTATGACTTCAAACCAAACCCAAACAACAACAACACTCAACCATTCCAAATCATACACATGTTCCTTATTATAAAAAGCTTCAACAACTTTGACTAACATACATACATATCTTACAAATATAGTTCTAACCAAACCAAGCTATAATGGGTATTCAATTCATGTAAATCAACAAATCATCCTATACAAATTGTTTATAAAAGACAAGGAAAATTCTTAATCCAAAATGTCCAAAAACTCATGTCAATAAACATTTCTAAGTTGATTTATGGACTTAAGAACTGTAAAAATACATAATAAATTATAATTCACATTGTAATATTTTTTTATTACTTAATTATTTTTAATTTAATTATTTTAAAAATATTTTTTATAAAAAAATACACATACGGATTGGGCAATCCGTATGAAGCTTATAGATTAGACAATCCATAAGCCTCATACGGATTGGTTAATCCGTATGAAGTTTACGGATTACACAATCTGTAAGCTTCATACAGATTTCCCAATCCGTATGAAGCCCATCTTTTTCTTACGGATTATCAAATCAGTATGCTCCTCAGGGCCGTTTTACAGAAGACGACCACCACGACCAACGAAACGTCTTCAAAAGGGAAACACTCACCAGGGCCACCACGAAATGGAGAAGATGACCACCATGAAAGCCAATGAATATGACGAAGGACCTCGACGGTGCATTGCGGTGCGGCAGAGAACGAAAGCAATCCAAGGAGGGGAGCAGAAGAAGCAGAACGTGGTGCAAAAGAAGAAAACAAAATTGAAATAAACTCAAAATATTAAACCTAATATTTAAAGGGTATTTTAGAAAATGCAATATTTGTCAAATGGAGTATTAGAAAACATTATGGTGTAGGAAGCTTAATCCATGATGTTAGTGTTGCTTTCGTCATAAAGTTAGGAATGTTAGTTTTGCGATATTGATACTGTTAAATGTTATGCGATCATTTGCAACAGTATAAACATGTTAGTTTTTCAATTTAATGTAATGTGGCAAGCAGTTTCAATTTAATGTATTGAAATTTCATTCCCATATTGAAATTTAGTAGTTTGAACATTAAAAAGCAGTCTGCACTTGCAAGTATGGAAAGTTGTTGCACAGAAATTAAAATCTTAAACTCTATAGGAAAAGGGTTAGTAACATTCATAAAAATTAATTACACACATTATTCCTATAGTTGGCCATATTTAGTTTTTTTTTTCTCTTATATGTGATTTTGGAATTTACTTTTAATATATTAGGATGGGGTTTGTGTTATTTGGGCTAAAATTATTGGTATCCTCTATCAAGGATATTGGTTTGAATTTTACTCAAAAATACTAAAGATGTTCAAATTCAAAGAGGAGAGGTGGTCAACTTTCCAAATACGAAATTTACCCCAAGTTAGTTTACTTAATTGGTATTGGAATTGTTTTGTTTATAAATTTATTAAATGATTTTGTCTAACGTTTTTATTAATATTTATATTATTTGTATTATTTTTTATTCTAAATTATATAAGTTTCAAGTATAACTTGAGGATTATAATTGGAGACAAATCTAGTATTGCATGTGTTAAAGTTTCAGACACTGAAATTGAGCATTTATTGAAAATGAGTTGCAGGGACATAATAGCTGACATAGAGATTCATATTTATTGTTTCTTATATGTAACAGTAATTATATAAAATGATATTGATAAATTATAAATTTTGATTAATATATGCATTATATTATTTTTATAATACTGAATATGTGTTATTGGTTAGAGATATGATAAGTTGTTTTTTGTGTGTAAAATTTTCAATCAGGATCCTTCCAAAAATGAGTATCATATACTGTTGCATACATTAGTTGGTATGAAATTGTTGTTCCAGGTGCACAAAATGTCAAGTTCCATTCTCCACGTCGATGATGTATTCAACGTTATATAGATTAGTCATTGCTCTGAAATTATGAAAATGTTTTTATTGGAAGAGTTCAATTCAAGTGCTGAGGTTTATGTTTTTTTTAATTAATTATATATTCTTTGATAAAATTTATATGATCTAATATTATGCATAACTATATCAATATATCTATTTATTATGCATATATGTATCTCAGTGGCGGACGAAGAAATTTTATTGAGAGGGACGAACATAAAAAAAATTATATCATAAATATAAGTACTTCGAAGACAATACAAAACTAATATAAAAAAAATCTATTACATAAATTAAGATCATTTCACTTGACTCTTACTCTACGTGTTTTCATATTGTTAAAATCATCTATAATTGAATCCGTACTAAAACTCAAAACAATTTCTTTTTCAATGTATGTAATCAAAGAATCATCAAGAAATTGGTCTTCCATTCTATTTCGAAGTCTGGTCTTGATTATCTTCATAGCTGAGAAAGATATTTCAGTAGTTGTTGTAGAAACTGGAAGAATGAGTACAAGTGTAATCACTCTATCAACAAGAGGGTAAATGATGAACTTTCCAGTTCTTGCTAGCCCTTGACATAATTCAGATGTAGTTGATAAATTAATTAAATCTGGATGTTTAAGAATGTCAAGCTCAAAATATTGTAACTCCATCTTCAAATGCAATTTTTCTTGTTATGTGAAATCTCTAAAATAAAATTTATCAACAAGTTTGCAAATATCATCACTATTAAATGACTTGTACATGTTTCTTGGATCTAAAGTCATGCTCAAAGCAAGTAATTCAACAGTATTATCATTGAACCTGCTATTTAATTATTGTAATTGATAATAAATTGTAGAACAAAAGATATTTACCCAATAAAATTTTTCAGTAGAAAAATCACCTTGTTCATTTCGAGCACGATCTCTCCTTCTAACATATTTTGCACTCATACATGGAATGTCAATGTCATGTTTTATGCAAAATTTTTGAACATGAACCAAAAAAGCATCCCAATCTGTCTCTCTTAATTTCTGAAGTAACTCTTTTGTAGTTGAAACCAAATATAAAGCATCCCAATCTATTATCTCTCTTTCTCATTTTATTTTTATTACATTTTCTTTCCTTTTTTATATATTTTTTTCCTCTTTATATTTTCTTTCCTTTTTATTGTTTTAATATTTTTTTCTTTTCTTTTAATTATTTACTACGTTTTCTTTATACTTTTTTCTTTCCCATTTTACCTTTTTTAATATTTTTTCTTTTATTTTCATTTTTATTTATTTTTTGCATTAACTTTTTTAGGGGGACGGTGGTCCACCTTAACCTCTCTGTGTGTGAGATTGAGTTGAAACATAAGCGTCCAATTTACAGTGATTTGTGTTGGTGGGATATTGATATAAAATAACTAATTTTAAGAAATTGGTATGTCTTTATAATTATTAGTAACTTATTTTGTTAATTTTGCGGTGTTCTTTTAGGACGAATATATGGTTTAATTCTAGTTTTAGCCGGAGAATATAACATAGATTTTTTTTTTATATAAATTCATCCATATTTTAATCCATGCATTCCTCATGATTTTTTTTAACAAATAAAATTGTGCATGTTTATTTTGATTTGATAGATAACTATCAATTTTTTTTCCCTTAATTAAATGCATCTGTTCTAAGAGATTAGAAGCTATTCTATCTGCTCTTCATAGGGTGTTGGACTCATAGTATTTAATGCTAACCAAATCCAGAAAAAAAGGAAAAATTACGTTGAAGAATGACTGGAAGACATCAAATCAAATACATTGAGCATGAAAGTTGAAAGTAGCTAGCTAGCTCACTACACCTTAAGGGATTTAGAAACAACATACACTTAAAAAATTCATGACCAATTTTTTTAAACCTTTTATATTTACTCTGTTATATAAATTAAATTGATAAAAAAAACCAGACTTTTGATCTAATTAGTTTCATGTTTTATTGTTTATTATTTTTTCTTGATTTATTTGTGTGCAAATATTTTTAAAGGTCTCGTATGGAGGTGGCAAGTCTGTCAATTTTATTGTTGAAGGTAATAAACATTGTATTTATTATCTATAAATCTTAATTTACCTACTTTTTGGTATGATGCATCAAAAACATTAATATCAACCACCTCTAGGAATTGTCATTCACATGTAGTTTATAAGGCCTATATTTTCTTATATTTTAGTTACTTTTTTACTTTTTGGTTTCATGTTAAGAACTGCACTTTATTAGGTGGACATCTTCCGTAGAAAAGAATCACAATTTAAAGTGTATCGAAGTTGTTTTTGGTATTACCAGGTGTAATTCTTTTTCATCAAATGAGTTTATTTTTAGACTAAAGTCGTACCTCCAATAGTCACTTTATGCTAATTAAGTCGAGGATCTAGCCCAAAATATTGGTTAAGTGACCTAACACCCAAACCATTTTTGCCAATAGCTTTTGGTTGGAATTGTTTATAGTAAGCTTGATAATTACAATGTATATAAAGAGACAAAATATTGAAAAATTATATAGCAGATATGAGATGAGTATTTTAGTTTTTATATCATTCTAAATTAATGAAACTTTAAATCACTTAATAGTATAATTAAAAAAATTAATTATACAATTATGACATTCTTTTTTACTATAAGTAAATATTAGTTATTATAAATATTAATTTGTTGATGCCAATAAGAAATTTGGCTTTTAAAGAAATCAATTTTTTTTACCTATTAATTGTTTTACCTAATTATAAAATCGAAATCATTTCGTGATAGCGATTAATACTATTTGTTGAGAACAAATATGACTCTTTATGTAGATAGTACTATGTGAACAATATTTCCACTTCTTACATTCTACTACTTTGGTTCATTTAATTTGCAATGGGTGCAATCATGTAGAGAAATCAGACTTTTATTTAATGTTGTTGTATAATACAGATATTCTATAATAGAAATAGAAATAGATAACATATTGCAAGGCATTTTGCACTAAGAGAATCGAGAGTAAGAAAAGTCAATATAGTTGTTGTAGTTTTATTTTTGATTTTGTGTGTGTTGATTCTATATTCAATAGAAGTAGCTATCGCTATATTTATATTAATAATGACATGATAAATAAATAAATAATATACTTTTGTAAATTAAGTGCTTGAAATTATTTATATTATATATCTATAAGCTTAATAAGTAAATTTTAAAATATTTTATAAAGTATTTTTATTAACATTTTATTTGTTGTTCTACTAATAATATTATTTACAGTTAAAATGTAAATGTTATTATAAATATAATTACAAATTAATCTATTAATTAGTTTATATGAATTCTTTAAGTTTTTTATCAAATAATTATATATACCAAATTTATTATAACATTTTAATAGAACTTTATTATAATATTTACCCATAAGATTTTATTGTTGACTTATTACCCTTTTAATTAAGTTATTCATTGTGATTTGTCGATATTGAAAAGTTTCATTTTCTAAATTTTAATTTTTATGTTTTTCAATTACAACTTTGTGTCATGTTAATCTTATTAACACGTATTAAACTATTTTTTATTAATGTTATTTTAGTTTCGTTCCTGTTCGTGGTGAACGGGAATGTCCAAACAAAGGTTGTTGGGTGATGAATATAGGATCAAACTCTTTCTCTTTGAGGATATTTATGAAGAAAAACTTCCCAAGGATGAAGATCACAGCAGAAAGAATACATGACACAATTGACGTGCAGTGTGTGCTCTGTATGAAGGGAGAAGAGAGAGTCAGAATTTGTGTACCTGATTCTTTGGATGTAGCTCTATTTATAGATACAAACCTGTGAAGTTGTGGGTGAAGAGATGCCCCCACGATCTTGTCTGAGATATTCGGTTACTGACTTGAAGCAGTTGAAAACACATTCTGGTCACTGGTATTGGCTGAGGAGGTGGATTGACTTGGTCATAAATAGGCTTCTTTTCTAATTTTGCCTATCTTTTACTATCCGTAACAGATGCCCCCCAGCCTGGTTATCAAGTATTTTGGATGACCAGGATGTATCGTTTGATAGGCCCGTTCTAAGTTCAATCCAACAGTTCCATGCTGAGATGATTAGCCCGGTTTAGAGTGCTTGTCTAGGGCAAGGTTCTCGGCTATTGCCGAGTAGTCTTTTGTTGTCTTTTCAGCAGTGACTGACTGGCTGCGACCATTGGGAAGTAAAGCGTTTTCGTCTTTGGAAATGTCACGTATCCCGATCATTTAATGCTCTATCCTTTCTTTGCACGCTTTAATAATTTCCTTCTGACGCTTTTATCCCTGTGTCTTTTCACATCTGCCGGTTACCTACTCCAAGCGTTTTGTATTTTGGCGATTATTTTCCTTTTTGGCTTTATATGCATTTTCTTCTTTGTTCCCTTATTCAATTCCTTTGAATACTTACCCCTTGGGTTGCTGCTCGTGTTTGCGTTCTTTCTCTTCATCTTCGCTTCCATCTCTGCTATTCATATTTCTTCAGCCTTTCCCCTTCATTCCAGGTATTTCGCATTTCCCCTTTTCTGCTTGTTTTCCATATGCAATTTATTTTGGCTTCCATCTATTGCTTCTAATTTATGTGCTCCTGAATCTTGTTTATCTTTCATCTGTTTTCGCTTCTTCCTCTTTCATTTTCGTGTCTCTTCCTTTTTCACTTTGTATATTGAATTTCATCGTAGCATTTTTCCATGGAATTCTCTCCTGAGGAGGAAGCACATATCCGTAGAACTGTCCCTCCTCGATCTGCCTTTCAGTTATTCGGCCTCCCTCTTCCAGAAGCAAAAAAAGAAAAAACCCTTCTTCGTGTCCCTTCTTGTCCTGGTAGTTCCAAAACTAGTAATCCCAAACCCCTTAATCCCTCAAAGCTAGGGTTCCCCGCTCAACAAAGGCCTAGGGCACCATCAGGACTAGAAGAGTCTATGGTACCTCCTAGGATTTTCATGTCTTCGAATATTGCCCCCTTGGGTTCTTTGGAAAAAGACAATGTGCTAGGGCAGCATTTTGAAACTCGATTTGAGCCATGCTCTAAATGTCTTGATGAATTTCTGTATTTAGCAAGTATTGATCAAGATAAACGAGCCGAAGCTTTGCTTGACTCATGTCGGCATAACCCAATTATTATTCCCAAACCTCTCCCAAATAGGATCGAGGTTCTTATCTCAACCAACTCGGATTCTGGAACCGGGGTGTCGACTTCTCACGAATCTCGATGTATTCTTTACTGATTGTTGTTTTTTATTTTGTCATAGGTAATGGATACACCTCCCGTGGAAGTAGTCGAGGAATCTCCCTCCACCGGGTCTCAGTCTCCACTTCCATCCCCTGCTCTAGCCGCCAAGTACCCTTGGGTAACTCACGAGGTGTTACGCAACACCTTGGTCCTGGATCCGAGGAGTGTTGCCATCATTCCCGTTGGGCCTCAGGAGGGTTTTAGCATTTGCGTTCCCAACCCGGACGAGCCCATCTGTTCTACCCGGAAGGGGATGGTCCTGACTTCTTTTTCTTTTATAGGGATGTAGTGACTCGCTTAGGAGTTCGCTTCCCCTTCTCTGATTTCCAAATGCGAGTGTTAGATCATCTTCACGTCGCTCCTTCTCAAATTCATCCCAACAGCTGGGCTTTTATGCAAGCCTTTGAACTTCTCTGTCAATAACTAGATATTCCTTGTACCCACTCCTTACTCTTTTATTTCTTTACTGTCCATACCGGCCGATCGGGCAAGGAGCCTGTCGATAGGAAGGGGTGGGTTTCGCTCTGGGGTCGTAATGACCACGGTCGCAATGACCGTACACTTTTCGCCGTGTATACCGAGTCGTTTAAGGGCTTTAAGGACAAGTTCTTTAAAGTTGTTGTTGAACCCGACTGTCAACCCTTTTTTCTTCATGCTCCGGATTCGCATACCGGGATATGGAATTTTCCTTTCTATTGGACCACTGCCCATCACGATTTCCCTCCGTCTTTCTATCGTTTTGATGAGGCCGGGATGTCGGATGCTGATGCTTCCTCTGTGAGTCGGATAATTTCGTATAAGGATTCTCACGGTCTTCCTGACATAACCTCTTATATCCACCATGGTTAGTTTGGGCTTATCTTTGTATTTATAATTATGATCATCTGGTCTAACATTTGACATTGTGCATTGTAGCTGTTGAGATGGGATCTACTCGGGTTCTAGAATGTTCACTTCAACCGCCTGCCAAGATTCCTCCACCTGGTCATTTAGATGCCATCAGGGTGCGGAAAAAATGGAAGGTGGTAGCTGGGAAGGGTAAAGGCAAAGATGCTGAGTTTGTTCCGATCCTAGCTTCTTCAGATCCTATTCCAGCGCCGTCCTCTGAAATCCTGGTCCTGAATGCCTCTCTTGCGGCTGAGCCTCCGTTTGGCGAACTTGGGCCATCTACTATGGATGTGATCCCGGATCCCCCAATTTCTTGTTCCCCGGTTCCTGTTGTGCCCGAGCCTTCTGAACAGTGTATTCAGTTGGCCTCCCATTCTCTTTGGGAGAGGGGTGTGACGCAAGAATTCTTCAACGTTGCTCGGGCACCGAAAATATTTTCAAAGTTGGTGCCGTTCTTGGAAACCGAGATAGAAAGGCTTAGTGAGATTGAACTGGCAGCGTCGAAGAGTGCCACCTTGGTCGAGAGCCTAGTGACTCTGAATAAAAAGGCTTGCAAGGTGGCTGCCGAGCTTGAGGCCTCACGGGGTGAGAACAAGCAACTGTATGAGGAGCTCGCCTCGGTTCAAAAAACTGCGGTCACGTTTGAAGCGTCGGCTAAGGAATTGGAGGCTTCTCGTGTTGAGCTGGAGGCATCCTAGGTCGAGACGGAGAAGGCCCGGGAAATGGCGACCAGACTGGTGTCCGAACTCGAGGCATCCCGAGCTGAGCTTGAGACCTCCCGAGCTGAGCTGGAGTCTTCCCGGGCTGAGGCTTCTTCTGTTCGGGGCAGGTTCCGAGATGCCCGTGACCGTTGAGACCAGATGATTCAGTTGCATGATAAGAAGGTGAAGGAGCTAGCCGAAGCGGATGCCGAGCTTATCTTCGTGAGGCCACAGGTGGCCAAGTCTGCGAAGGCTTCATTCAATAACGCTCTGGATCAGATTCGCTTCTTGAACCCCGGAATCGAGCTGAACACTTCAGGTATGCATTTTAAGTCCTACGTCGGTGGCGGCGAACTGTTGACTCTTTCGGACAGTGAAGAGTCTGTGGAAGATGAGCCGGATACGACGGGCCTGCCTGAAGGAGATCAATCTCGGGGGATAACTGAAGTGCCGGAATGCCAGTTTTAATTTTGTAATTTTAATTGCTTTTTCAAACAATTTCCTTTGTTATTGTCGTATTCAGCTTTTATCTTGCCCTCGTACAATATTTGATAATCCATCTTGATTTGTTGTGTTAGCCGACCTCAATATATTTACATGCTTGAATATTAGTTTAGCTTTAACAGCCAAATATTATATTGCCCGAGTTAGTTAGTGGGAGTTGGATATTGAATATTGATTTTTGGATTCCGGTTTTATAAAATCGGATCTTAACCTAAGCAACGTGTTACATGAACATTAATCAATGAATGTGATTCTTTTGGAATGCTAATCACTCATCCATGGATAAATAATCATGTCGGCCTGATCAGGGTCGAATTAACATATTGCTAGGTCAATATAACTCGTGCACGATGTATATATAACTTCCTTGTAATAAGGATTTTTATTGATATACTTCGAAGATAATTACATAAGTTTATGATCTCAGTGATAGATTTACACAGGCATTACATTCCCGGCTTTTGAAATCAATTATTGAGAAACACATGAATAGAAACTTCGAATATTAGTTCATGATCTCCCTGAAAGATTTACGCGGGTCAGCATACCGGATCCCGGCTTATAAAATCAATTAAGGAGAAACACATGAATGGAAATCTAAAATATCAATCCATGATCTCCATGAAAGATTTACACGGGTCCGCATATCGGATCCAGGCTTATAAAATTAATTAAGGAGAAACACTTGAATGAAAATCTAAAGTATTAATCCATGATCTCCATGAAAGATTTACGTGGGTCCGGCTTATAAAATCAATTAAGGAGAAACACATGGTCATTGCAGATAGGAACTTCTAGCTATAATAGATTTTTAACTTGTCAGCATTCCAAGTGCATTTCACTTCCTTTCCTGCAAGGGTTTCTAGCATGGACGCTCTTTACCCGAGGTTTTGCGTGACTCGGTATGGTCCTTCCCATTTGGATGCTAGCTTCCCATCCTGGGTATTCTTATTCCCAATATCAGCTCGACGTAACACGAGGTCGCCTTTTTCAAAGGACCTCGGCTTTACTCTTTTATCGAATTTACGGGCTGTCATACTTTTCATGTGGAGGTCTCGGTGGTGTGCCGTAATTCAGACTTCTTCTATCAGGTCTAGCTCGGCGGCTAATGCTGCATTGTTATTAGCCTTCCCCTGTGTGAAACGCATGTTGCCTTCTCCACGATGGTTGGCCGATCTACACGGGTATCATTGCTTTGCAGTCGTACGTCATTCTGAAGGGGGTCTTTTGAGTAGCTATTTGGACCGTGATTCTATGTCCCCATAAGACATAATAAAGTTGCTCGACCCAGTTTAGGTCGGCTTCATGCATCACTTTTTCAGCCCATCTAGAATTATTTTGTTTGCCGCTTTAGCTTGACTGTTGGACTGTGGATGTTCTATAGATGAGAAGTGATGCTTTATGTGGAACCCGGTCATCATTTCTTGGAACTTCTTGTATGTGAATTGTGTCCCGTTATCAGTGACGACTTCTACTGGAACCCCAAATCTTGCTATTATGCTGCGCTCGAAAAACTTTTGGACTCGGGCCGAGGTGATGGTGGCTAAGGGCTCGACCTCAATCTATTTCGTAAAGTAATCAACGACTACTATTAACCATTTCATTTGACCCTCTGTTGCCTTGAATGGTCCTAAAAGGTCCATTCCCCACTTGTAAAAAGGCCAAGGTACCGTGATCGTTATTTACTCGGCTGGTGGTGACCATAGTATCCTTGCGTGCCTTTGGCAGCTGTCACACTTCTTTACATGTCCTGCTGCGTCCACCTTCATCGTTGGCTAGAAGTATCAGACACGCAGGGCTTTCAATGCTAAAGCTCTTACACCCATATGCTGGTCGTTAATGCCTTCATGTATTTTTGTAAGTACGTACTCGGCTTGGTTCGGGTTTAGGCATAACAGCATCAGAGTGTGGAGGCCTCTGCGGTATACTTCACCATCAACTATTATGTACATGGCAGCATCTCGGACTAGCTTCCTTGTTTCTATTCCATCATCTGGTAGTATCCCTTGCTCTAAGTAATTGATGATAGGACTTCTCCAGTCCTCGGCCACTGAGATTACCATGACGCATGTGGGTTGGGCGACTTCCTGTTGAATGACCATTCGGTGGCTGTCGGTGCCTTTCATGCTTGCCAGTTTCGACAATATGTCAGCTCGGGCATTTTCTTCCCTCAGGATATGGGAAATTATGACTTCGTCGAATTCTGCTATTATCTCCTTTACTTTAGCTAGGTATTTAGCTAACAATGGCCCCTTAGTTTGATATCTTCCTTCAATCTGCGCTGAGACAAGCTGTGAGTCAGTGAAGACGTTGACTTTTAGTACTCCCTGTTCTCTAATCTGCTTCAGCCGACGATCAATGCTTCGTATTCTGCTTGATTATTTGACGTTGGAAAATTAAGCTGTAATGAATGTTCGAGTGACACCCCTTCTGGATTATCAATGATGATTCTGACTCCGCTTCCCTTGGAATTGGACGAGCCATCAATGTATAATCTCCAAACTGGATTTTCCTGCTGGTTAGAAGACGTCGGGGTTAGCTCCACTACGAAGTCGGCTAAGGCTTGAGACTTGATGGCATGTCGGGCTTCATATTTCATACCGAACTTGGACAATTGGATGGCCCAATTCATAATCCTTCCAGCTAAATCCGGCTTGTGTAGTACTTGTCGGATGGGTTGATTTGCTCTGACAACAACGGTGTGGCTTTGGAAGTATGGACGAAGCCTCTTCATCGTTGTAAGGAGAGCGAATGCCACTTTTTCGAGTTTCTGGTATCGCAACTCTGAGTTCTTGAGAGCTCGGCTCACGAAATAAACCAGCGTCTGAGACTTGCCAACTTCTCTGACTGAGAGATATAAAATCAATGTTTCTCCGGGATCTGGTTTTGAAAGAACTGGGGGAGAGGCCAAACATCTCTTAATCTCCTGAAAGGCTGCTTTGCATGCCGGGTTCCATCCCGCATTAGCCTCCTTTTTCAACAATTTGAAGAAGGGAAGTGCTTTTTTTGCAGATTTTGGGAGAAACTGTGTTTGGGCGGCCATTCTTCCCGTCAGCTGTTGGACTTCTCGCTTGTTGGATGGGAACTGCATGTCCAAGACAGCCTTGCATTTATCTGGGTTTGCTTCTATTCCCCTATGAGTAAGCATGAACCCCAAGAACTTCCCGGCCTTTACTCCAAAAGCACACTTCAATGGATTTAAGCGTATATTGTGATGCCTCAGTTTGTGGAAAGTCTCTTCTAGATCCCGAATATGATCACCACTTGCAGCTGTTTTTGTGATCATGTCGTCGATGTAGACTTCAATATTTCGTCCAAGCTGGTCCGCGAAAACTTTGTTCATCATCCGTCGATAAGTAGCCCCGGCATTTTTCAAATCGAACGACATTACGTTGTAGAAGTAATTTGCTTCAACACCCCGGAATGTTGTTTTTGCCTGATCGTCTGGATACATGGGTATCTGATTATATCCGAATTATGCGTCCATGAATGATAGCAGTTGGAAGCCGACGGAGTTGTCTACAAGCTGGTCGATACTCGGCATTGGGTATGAGTCCTTAGGGCAAACTTTGTTTAAATCAGTGTAATCAACGCAGACTCGCCATTTCCCATTAGACTTTTTCACCATTACCACGTTGGAGAGCCACGTGGTGTATTGTATTTCTTTTATGAACCCGGCTTCCAGGAGCTCCTTGATGTGCTTCTCCAGGGCTTGTCTTCTTTCTGGGCTGAGGTTCCTATTCTTCTGCGCCATTGGTTTGGAACCGAGGTACATAGCTAGTTTGTGGCAGCAGAAAGTAGGCTTTATTCCGAGGATCTCAGAAGCTTTCCAAGCAAATACATCTTGGTTTTCTCGGAGGCATTTGATCAATTTGTTTTTGGATTCTAGATCGTTCTGTTTACCTATCTTTGTGATCTGCTCTGGGCAACTTCCGATCTGGACATCTTCAAGCTCATCTACTGGTTTCGGTCTCCATTCTTCAATATCTTGCATATCTAGCTCCACCAGGTTCACCGGATTCCGGAATGAACATTTCTCGGGCTTTTCAATCTAATCTCCTCGCCTTATCCGAGTGGGGAGGAGGGACCACCTTCGCTTTCTCTTACTGAATTGTAATAACACTGCCTGGATTCCTTTTGATCTCCACATATGGTGATGACTTGGCCATTGCTTCCAACCATCTTCATCTTCTGATGTTTGGTGGACATTAATATATCCCACTTACGAAGAGTCGGCCTGCCCAGGATCAGTTGGAACACCTTTTGAAAATGAAAAGCACAAAAATCCCGATTGAAATCCGCATCAAGCATTATATTGATATTGTATGGTGAACAAACCTCGGTGATGGTGAATGTGACTCTTTCTGACTTGAAACCCTCCTTAGTTCCTAGTGTGAGCCGGAGGTCAATGGAACCCTTGAGGCCGGTACATCCGCCGTTAAAACCTATAAACATGGTCTTGCACGGTTTCAAGTCTTCTGTATCCAAGTTCATTCTCTTGAACGCACTCCAAGAGATGATATCGGCTGAGCTGCCGTTATCGACAAATATCCTTTTAACCCGGCAGTTGGCTACCATCCCCGTTATCACCAGGCCGTCCTCATGACCGGGAACCACCCCCCTCATATCCTCTTCGGTAAAATAAATCAGCGGGGGTGTGGTTTTCTTACTGCTTTCCTTGAACCTCGGTTGAGCTCTCATCGAGATAACTTCTTTGAGGTATTTCCTTCATTGATTTGCAGTGTCACCTCCCATAGCTCCTGAAATCACGTTGCATTCAAATTCGGGTTCCGAGAAATCATCGTCATTCTTGCTCTTCTTTTCATCTCAGCTTTCGCGCTGAGGGCCTTTTCATTTTGCCTTGTTGCCCCTAGGTCTTGATAACATACTACCTTAGTTTACCATCACGGATAAACTTCTCTATTGCATCACGAAGATCCCAACATTGGTCGGTCGTGTGACCCGGTCCGTTGTGGAATTCGCAAAACCGGGAGTAGTCTAGTCCCTCCTTCTTGAAGATTGGACGAGGTCGATCTACCTTCTTCATGTCCGTTAGGGCGACTTCCCTCCATATTTGAGCCCGGGAAGTGTTCAACGGAGCGTATTTGTCGTACTTCGTTTCATATTTCCTTGGCCCGAAACTGGGTTCAGGAATATGTCCCAGATGTCGGCTGACATGAATATTAACAAGATGTCGGTTGGCCTATGCATTTCCCTGATGTTGATTCCTTGATGGGGAAGGCTTTCTTCTAATGTCCTTGGGAACCGAATTGGCGATCTCCATCTGCTCCAGCTCCAAATACTTTTTTGACCTCATTCTAAATTCCATGAGGGATTTTACAGGGTCTTTATAGATCAACTTGGCTAAACGGGATGATCCATTGAGCCTGGCACATATGAGATGTATGTGTACCTTCTCTTCCAAACCTTGGACTTGTAGGGCGGCTTCCTTGAAGCGATCCAAGTAGCTTTGCAAAGTTTCTCCGGGTTGTTGGCGTATATTTCCCAGAGCGACCTCAAACTTAGGTTGTTTCTTGCTGGTCGTAAAATTCAACAAGAACCTTTGTCCGAAATCTTCAAAATTTTGAATATCCCGAGGTGGCAGAGTGTGAAACCATGTCTGCACGGCTCCGGTTAAAGTGGTAACGAAAATTCTTGAGATAATCAGTTCGTCAATCCCGCGAATGTAAATCTGCATGTTGAATTCGTCAATGTGTACCTGGGGATCCTGGCTCCCATTATATTTTGATCGAAATGATCCATCAAAGTCTTCTATAAACTGAGCATCTACTATTTCATCCACGAATGGACTGTTGTTCTGCTGACCCCGACGGTATTTTCTTCGATAGATGCCACCTTCCATTCTGGGTCGGGGTATGATTTCCACTACTGGGCTCTCTCTTGCATTACGATCTGGGACCTCAGTTGAGGAGATGCGAAATCCTTGATCGTTGCGTGTCTGGGGATGAGACAATCCCCCTGGTTCAAAATGATTTTTTCTTACCTCGACATTGGGAACCGAGGTCGTCTAACAATGCCTTCCCGCTATAGGGTGATGTTGTCCCTGGTTCTCTTCTTGTGCCAGATTCTCCATGTTTCTGATCTGCTGTTCTATGTCTTAGATGCAATGGTTTTCATCATGTCTCCATTTGGCACTGCGCTCGTCCAGTTGTGCAATCAAGTTATGGACGTCTTCCTGTCGTTTGAGTGCATACCATTTCTCTAGACTCTCAATTCGAGATAGAATCGAATCTAGAGCATTATGGATGAAGCGTTGCGTTGTCGCTGGCTCCGCCTCAGTAGTTGGTAGTGGATTGTTAGGCAGGAGCGATACTGGCAGAGCCTGGGACGAAGCAATATCTAAAATAGCATCTTCTACTACTACATTCTCATGAATCATGTTTCTTGGTGGTTTGTCTCGTCCTTCCATTTGGTGGGCTTCTTGTATTGACCATTGTGATTTTATGGGAATTGAAATTTATCGTCCTCACAGACGGCGCCAATGTTCCTGTTCGTGGTGAACGGGAACGTCCAACAAGGGTTGTTGGGTGATTAATATAGGATCAAGCTCTCTCTCTCTCTGAGGATATTTATGAAGAAAAACTCCCCAAGGATGAAGATCACAGCAGAAAGAATACACAACATAATTGACGTGCAGTGTGTGCTCTGTGTGAAGGGAAAAGAGAGAGTCAGAATGTGTGTACCTGATTCTCTGAATGTAGCTCTATTTATATATACAAACCTGTGAAGTTGTGGGTGAAGAGATGCCCCCACGATCTTATCCGAGATATTCGGTTACTGACTTGAAGCAGTTGAGAACACGTTCTGGTCATTGGTATTGGCTAAAGAGGTGGATTGACTTGGTCATAAATGGGCTTCTTTTCTAATTGGGCCTATCTTTTACTATCCGTAACAAGTTTTATCTAACATTTATAGTTTTTAGATCTTTGTGAAATTTTTAGAGTATGAATTCTTAAAGTATTAAATTTAATTAAATTACCAGATTAAATTTATGGTTATGTTATTTATTATCATTTATTAAAGTTTTACATTGGTGACAGTAAAATCATCATGTCATCGGTCATTTCTTTGTATAAATAGTAGTTCATTCACACTTTCATCTTTCACTCTTTTCTCAGTCAATTTTCATGAGTAAATTTCCATTGTCTATTGTTTATTCCTCACAATTACAATTAGACTTATATCATGTGCACTCACAGATTCTTGAATTTCTCTTTAGAGTTTACTAACAAAGGAGTTTCTTATGGATACAAAACATTGAATGGAACTACAGAGCGTTTTCTTTGGTCATATCAAAGACAAGATTGGAGCATTGTAAAAATTCATCCTAAAGACCAGTGTGAATATTGCACAGCTTGTGGTGTCAAATCTAACTGCAACATGAAACGACCTTCCAATATGTGAAGCTTTCATACCACACAAAGTGAGATTCACATGATTGGTCTGGTGGGTGTGTGAAAAGAACAAAATTAAATTGTCATAATGGAGATGGGTTTTTGAGATTTTTTTTCCAATATACACTACTTTCCATTAATTATTTTCTAATATATACCACTTTTGAAAAAAATTCCCAAAATACACTTGTTTTTACTGAAAGTGGGAAGTCAGGAATTCACCACCCGACTTTCGTACGATTTTTTTTAAATGATTATAATTTTTTTTAGTTTTTAATTTTTTTGGTTTAAAATTATTAATTATTAATGTTAAAATAAATAAAAAAAGGGAAAAGTGATGAAAAAATAAATAAATTAAAAATAAAGTAGATATATAATTATCATATATCAGTTATATTATATGATGAAATTAAAATAGCAAAAAATAACCAAAAAAATTGGAACATACAAAATGACATCATAAATAAAATACATAAAGAATAATATTTCTCTAAGAAAAAATTATGAAGGTATGTTAGGACAATTTGTTCTGTTATGTCCTTGTTGTCAGCAAATCTCACATTTTTTTTCTGGTATCCCGTTCAATTTCTTCATCCATTTCGATGGGAATGCAATTTGATACCGGACGATCCTTTGCACTTCTTCTTTTACTTAGATCAGGACCCCACTAATCTCCTTCATATTCTTGCCACATTGATTCATGTGACAGTAAACCAAATGAGTTGTCGTAGATGTGCAATATGTTTTTCAAAGTAAATAGCAGTGGAACATAGTTCATGATGAGGACATCAAAGGCCAACCCGACATCAAAGACCAACCCCAAGACCAAGACCTGGTTTTGAGACCTAGACCTCAAGCTTAGTTATGCTTGACTTAACCACTAAGGCATTTTAGTTATTCTCACAATGTTGAGATTTTAATTTTCTTTTATTTTCTACCAAATGCATGAGAACTAATTTGTATAAATAATTCTAAAGTGAATAGAGAAAGGGACTTTTGCTGTTGGATTTTATCATTAGCCTGAGAACTTTCTCTGCTAGGGTTCTTCCTTGAACCATTTGATTTTATCAAGAATTGCTCAATTCTTATGGCGATCCTCAAGGCTTATCAAACATCAAATGTTTGTGGTGCCTATTTGCTTCTTCCTTTGCACATTTTTTGTTTCCTTGTTTAAATTTCTGCATTTCTAATTTTGTAATTCAGCCCTAATTTCTTATTTACATAATTCTCGTTTTACTTATCCTTTTTCTGTGTTTTTTGTGTCTAAATTGCATTTCAGAACGTCCTCTTTCACATCATTTTGGAATCGTTCGAATCCGAGTTCTACAAGCCAAGAAATGCATAAAAATTAACAATATGATTCTAGCTTAATTAGTGAGCGAATTCCAACCTAGAATTGGTCCGAAATTGAATCAAGGCAAGGGGATTCACTTCATTTGGTATTTAGAGCAAGGTTTAGAGGGTTGAAAATAAGGCTGAGTTCATCCATCATGTTCTGCATTTTTGGGTAACCCTAAATCCCAAAATTCTGTTTGCTTAATTTGAATTGTGCAATTCTGTCACAGATTTGTGTTTGGTCATAATTTAGTTTTTCAATTTCCTAGTTTGTCATTTTCTTCAAGTCTTGTTGAGTTGATACAGTTCTGCATTTGTGTTCTTGAGTTCATCCCACGTTCGTTGTAACATCCCGGGCGCTGACGAGGGCGGGGAGTGATCGCCGGTGCAGTGAGGCACGGACAAGGAGCGGCTCCTGGCAGGCTTCCAGCGGGAGGGGTACATGAATGAATCGAATACACACCCGAACGAGAGGGATCCAGAGGTTGTGCAGGTATGGGACTGTACAGTTGAGGATAACTTAAAAGGATTTAATAGGTACTACCTATACCAACAAGGTGCATCTACTTTTCGGTAGCCCATAACATAAGAACTCCATAGTTAAGCGTGCTTGACTTGGAGCAATCTTGGGATGGGTGACCTCCTGGGAAGTTTCTCAGGAAGTGTGTGAGTGAGGACAAAACACACTGAAAAGTCTTGTGTTGGTATGTAGGAACAGTCGTTGATCCTGCAAGTGGCCGGGCGTTACATTCGTCATTGCTCATAAACTTTAATCCATTCAATCCATGTGATTTGGGCTAAGTTTCTGTTGAATGTTAAATATTTGCTTGTTTTGTTGGGAATTTTAGTGCAGTTGCATTCTCAGTTGCTGCAACTTCAAAGCTTCATTACAAAATTACATATTTCATTATTAGAAGCATTTTGACTATAAAGAAAAAAAAAAGAGAAAGAAACAAAAAAAAAGAGTCTGCAGCAAAAGAAGTTAAAAAAAACTACATCAGTTCTGTTCATTAGTTCATTGCACCCCACTTGTTTGATAAAACTCCTAAGTGTCAAGTGTCTTATCTGATCATTGTTTTTTTTCCATAAAATTAAAGTTTGTCTTGCTTGCTTGTTGGTAGTGAAATTGTTCTTTACTACTTCTTTGCATTTGTTGGTGCTAGAATTTTGTTTAAGTTCTGTGATTGTTACCTTTAAAGTACTTCTTGATTATAGATTTTTTTGGTTCAAGTAAGAACTTTAAGTTAGAGAACAAGTGGTAAAAGGCAAAGAGTGAAACATTAGAGAAAACGCCATAAAAGAGAACATTATACACGAGTGGTACATTTTTGAGTATAAACACATGAGAAGAGTGGTGAGGTCCTATTACTTCACTTTTTTGGCTCTTTACTTGAAATATGGCAGGTATAGGTGGTAATGGTACCCCTCCTACAGGGGAGACAATAGATGGCTTATTGATGCGATTACAGCCTAAATGTAAAGAATGTTGACAGAACATACCGAGGACTTGTATGGGAGAATTGAACAACTAAAAAATCAAGGAAATGGTGATGATGGTGGAGGTAGAAGGAGGAGATGGAGAAATAATGAGGGTGATGCTAGAGAGGACAGAATTGAAGGAGTAAAGTTGAACATACTCACTTTTCAAGGAAAAAGTGATCCAGAAGCATATTTGGAGTGGAAAATGAAAATTGAGAAACTATTTGCATGCCACAATTACAATGAGGATAAAAAGATGAAGGTGGCTGTTAGACTTTTGGCAAGCGTACCAATTGTCGTTGTAAGTTACAAAATTTATAAAAGTTCGTCTCCACAGGGACTTGATTTTTACTCAGTTAATTCAAATAAAGCTTAAAAGTTTAATAGTTATGTACAATGAGTGTGAACGGAGTTTCATGTAGTTGTGGATTAACAGAAATTATGAAAATTTAGAAGAAACGGAAATAATAAACTTAGTGCGGAAGATTACGAGTGATTATGGAATATTACGAAAGATTACGAAAACTAATAAAACGAATTTGATTAATTTAAGAACGTAGGATTGGATTTCATCGTTCATACTCTTAGTATTCAATTAATATTACCATGCATAAGTTATTTTCTTTTATTATTGATGCACACATAAAATCACCCCAAATTGATCCCTCGTATTTGAGAACCCTAAGAATATTTATCAAATATCGATCCCTCGCATATGAAATAAATACCCCAGCATTACGTGCATATTCGCGTGCTATTTGTAATCTAAACATTATGCTCTATTCCTAGCAACATAATGTAAAGAGTAAATTTATCCAATTCAAATTTTAAGAGTACTTTCGAGTTAAACTTAGAACCTTAATTCATGAAACTATTGATCAAGTAGAATCAAACGTTAAGTACGGAATAAATTTACCAATAATAAATAGAAAAGACTTATGCATAAATAAATATTAAAAGAGATACTTAAGGGTAAGAAGATTACATCCAATCCTTTGAGAGAAGCTAGCCAAGCATGGACAGAATCTCCTTAGAAGAATAGATGAAAAGACTCATCACCGCTTTCTATTTCGGCAGAGTTTCCACTCTAATTTTCACCTCTCTCACTAACCTAAGCTATCTACTAACAAGACTTAAAGAAGCATGAAGCTTAGGAACAAGCTTAAGAGCAAGGGAGAAGAAGAATTTTTGGAAGCAAGAAGTGAGTTTTGCCTTAGGGGTGCTTGGGTATTTATAGGGGTTGGCCTGGTCGAGTTTGGTCGCCCAAGCGACCAACTCCTTCATGAAATACTCGCTTGGGCGAGTTAACAGCCCAAGTTGCACGTCCACTTGGCCACTTGAAGGCCCAATTGCATGTGTTGCTTGCCCAGGCGAGCAAAATACACTACATTCACTCGCTTGGGCGAGTTAAAGGTACTTCTAAAAGGGTATTTGGGCCTAATTTGCTTTCAGCACCCCCAGGTTTGCTGTTATGAGTCATTTTTGCTTGCTTTATGTGTACGGAAGCTTCGGAATTCACGAAATCTTGCAAAATACAAAAGAAGGTTGGATGAATCTTCAAGAATTATAAACACAACATAAATGCTACGTTAAATACAAACTAACTAGGTTAGGGCAAATTTTGATAGATATTCTTAGTAAAAACAAAAGATAAGTGCCTGAAATGTAATCTAAATTTCACTAAAATATGGCACTTATCAGTGGCAGCCATGGAATTCACTAACTATGCTCTCATCTGGTGGAACCAATTACAAAGGGAGAGGGTGAGATATGAAAAACCCATGGTGGACAGTTGGGAAGAAATGAAGAGGTTGATGAGAAGAAGGTTTGTTCCTTCTCATTATTAAAAAGACCTTCATAACAAGCTCCAAAGACTCATACAAGGTAGCAAAAGTGTTGATGAGTATTATAAGGAGATGGAGGTTTCCATGATTAGAGCTAATGTTGTGGAGGATCGAGAGGCTAATATGGCTCGTTTTCTACATGGGCTAAATAGTGATATAAGGGATGTTGTAGAGTTACAGAATTATGTGGAGTTGGAGGACTTAGTACATCAAGCTTCTAAGGTGGAACAACTATTGAAGAGAAAGAGTGTCATGAGGAGGAGTTCATTTAATATTCACTCTCCTAGTTGGAAGGACCGAAATAAGAAGAAGGGAGGTTTATCAACAAGCAATCCCAATATAACAGCTCAAAAAACTCAAAATAAGTCTGATGAGACACTTAAGAAAGCAAGGAGTAGTGAAAGTAAGTGCTTCAAGTGTTTGGGAAGAGGTCACATAGCTTCTCAATGTCCAATTAAGAAGACCATGTTACTTAAGGAGGATGGGGAAATAGTTAGTGATTCTTCTTCAGAATCTTCCCCATCTAGCAATGAAGATGAGCATGAAGAGGAAAGAGAGTCAGAAGGAGATTTATTCATGATTAGAAGGATGTTGGGTAGTCAATCAGTTGAATTGGATGACTGTCAAAGAGAAAATATTTTTCATGCGAGGTGCCTCATCCAAGGGACGTTATGCTCTTTGATCATTGACAGTGGGAGTTGCACTAATGTGGCTAGTGCAAGGTTGGTTTCAAAAATGAATTTGGAGACTAAGCCACACCCGCGACCATATAGACTTTAATGGCTTAGTGAAGATGGTGAGATGGTTGTGAATAGGCAAGTTGAAGTGGGTTTTTCCATAGGGAAATATGAAGATTTTGTTTTGGGTGATGTAGTGCCTATAGAGGCTTGTCATTTACTTCTTAGGAGACCTTGGCAGTATGATAAGAAAGTCTTGCATGATGGTTTCACCAATAAGTTCACTTTTGTGCATAAAGATCGCAAAACTACTCTTGCACCATTGGCTCTAAGAGAAGTTAGTGAGGATCAATTAAAAATGAGAAAGAAAAGAAAAGTAGAGAGAAAAGAAAAAGAGAGAGAACAAAGAAAAGAAAAACAGAGTGAAAAGAAAAAGGGAAAAGAGGGTGGAAAAGAGAAAGAGAGAAAAAAGTCAAATTTGTTTATAAAAGAAAAAGAAGTGAAAAAGGCTATGCAACTGAGAAAACCAATACTCTTACTTTTGAGTAAAGAGTGTAATTCAAAGGGTAGATGTCCTACTAACTCTCCTCCAAAAGAGGTTTCTTCTTTGTTACAGGATTTTGAAGATGTCTTTCCCAAAGAAGTGCCTCAAGGTCTACCCCCTCTTAGGGGCATTGAGCATCAAATTGATCTCATTCCAGGAGCTTCATTGCCTAATAGGCCAGCCTATCGGAGCAATCCCCAAGAAACCAAGGAGATTCAAAAGTAAGTTGAAGACCTGATGCAAAAGGGGTGGGTTAAAGAAAGCCTAAGTCCATGTGCAATTCCAGTCATTCTAGTCCCTAAGAAAGATGGAACTTGGAGGATGTGCACAGATTGTAGAGCCATCAATAACATCATGGTAAAGTATAGACATCCCATTCCTAGGTTAGATGACTTGTTGGATGAATTGTATGGTGCTTGTGTCTTCTCTAAAATTGACTTGAAAAGTGGATATCATCAAATTAGAATTAGAGAAGGAGA
>PYAF01003977.1:127736-139728 GCA_007407185.1 Glycine tomentella
TGTGCACAGATTGTAGAGCCATCAATAACATCATGGTAAAGTATAGACATCCCATTCCTAGGTTAGATGACTTGTTGGATGAATTGTATGGTGCTTGTGTCTTCTCTAAAATTGACTTGAAAAGTGGATATCATCAAATTAGAATTAGAGAAGGAGATGAGTGGAAAACAGCCTTTAAAACTAAATATGGGTTGTATGACTTGAAAGTGACTTTTGCTGTTGGATTTTATCATTAGCCTGAGAACTTTCTCTGCTAGGGTTCTTCCTTGAACCATATGATCTTATCAAGAATTGCTCAATTCTTGTGGCGCCTATTTGCTTCTTCCTTTGCACATTTTCTGTTTCCTTGTTTAAATTTTCGCATTTCTAATTCTGTAATTCAGCCCAAATTTCTTATTTACATAAGTCTCATTTTACTTATCCTTTTTCGGTGTTTTCTGTGTCTAAATTGCATTTCAGAATGTCCTCTTCACATCGTTTTGGAATCGTTTGAATCCGAGTTCTACAGGCCAAGAAATGCATAAAAATTAATAATACGATTCTGGCTCAATTGGTGAGTGAATTCCAACCTAGAATTGGTCTGAAATTGAATCAAGGCAAGGGGATTCACATCAGTTTATGTGATCGACATCGACAGATTTAAAGGCAGCCATGACGTGAGAACACAATAAGTTTTTATCTTGATATTCACCACAATCACAATTTTGGGATTGTAACATCACCCTAAATCATCCAGGTGGTCTAGGTGTTTCAAGTGGGACTTGGGTCTCTGTTACAAGAAATATGTGATTGTGTTTGTCGAATTCATTAACAATGTGTGTATTTGATTCCAGTTGATTTTTATTCATTGCCTTAGAGATGACTTCGGAATACTATAAGTCGGAGTTGATCATTGCTTGGGTTTGTCGGCCTCTAATTGTAAAAAGCTTTGCGGTCTTGAAATACGTCTCCTCAACCAATGATGACACTGGCAAATATCTTGTGCTTTTGAACATGGAATTAACCAACTCGGACAAATTTGTGGTCATATGTCCCCAACATTTTCCCTCATTGAAGCATTGTACCCAATGTTTTTTTTGTAGTCGATCAAGCAATTCAGCTGCACTTGGTTTGTTCGCACAGATATCCCCAAGATGTCGCCAGTGCATTTTCTCTGTGTATGTGTACCCTGTAAATATTCAATAAATTTAATACGTAATGAAATTTTAAATAAAATATATTTTAGTGGAAAAAAAGATTAAATATTCTCACCAGCTCGCATGAGTTATTTCTTCAGATGTTTGCAGTTGGGGTTACCGCGAAGGAAATTTTGTGCAATGTGGCGCAGACAGAAGAAATGAGATGTGTCGCCAACCCATAAGTTAGTTGCATTGTTGTAGGCACTTATAATCGCAGGGTGCCCATCTGAAATGAGAGAAATGTTACTTTGCGGAGTAACATGCCTTCACAAATTCTTTAGGAAGAATCCACACACTGAAATTGTCTCCCTTCTACAATGACATAGGCAATCGAGAAGATATGGTTAGCACTGTCTTGTGCTGTAGCTATCATAATGTGCCTATATACTTCCCGTAATGCCATGTACCATCTACTTGTACGATGGGTTTGCAATATGTAAACTCATTAATGCACGGACTGAAAGACCAAAAGACACGTTTAAACATTTTTTCTCAGGTATCATTTCTCCCTCTTCAAACACGGATTCTATTTGAGCAGCAACAACAGTCCCCGAATACAAGATTGCAAAGCTCCCAAAGGTTTTGGCAAATTGGCATATGATTGTTCCCAATTTCCATGAATCATCTCCAATGCTCTTTGCTTTGCTAACCATATCTTTTTGTAGGATGGAGTATAATTCATAAACGTTTTGATCTCTGTAATCAATGTTTTGATGGAGACTGTTGGGTTCGTTTTGACTATGGGTTGGATGATTTGCGCTATCATGTGTTTGTCAAGTTGTCTATGATCTTGTGTGAGCATTGGTGCGACAGAAGTATGCTGACCTCTAATACTTTTGATAATCCATTTGTTACGCTTCTTTGAATTGCATGCGCCTAAGCTCCACGTGCATCCATCTCATGTGATTTACACACGAGGTTTAGCCTTCTCTGGTCAAAATATATTGTTTTGCAGTCAAAATGATTTCTTACGTTGTATTCTTTAACTGCTCGAATACATTGTGCTTCTTCATCGAAGTTCATGCCAACCTCGAGTGCACCAGTTAGTGGTTGCACACGGTCTTGTTGTTGAACGAAATGGTGGTGATCAGTGTATTGTGGTAGGTGGTCAAGGTTCAACTCCGCTGGACACCTTGGTTGGTGATATTGCAACGGAGGTGACATTGGTACGGCAAAACCCTCGTCATCGCTTTGATCATTGTTGTGATCAAACAACTCTTGATCCTCATACTCACTAAAATCATCCATGTTTTCTGCGTAAACTCGTATGATGGGATCTTCATTTGGGTTTGATGTTTGTGTTTGTTGTTGTTGTGATGGGGGTGATGTTATAAAATATTGTGATGGATGATACTATTGTTGGTGAAAGGAGGTTTGTTGGGCATCAGAAAAAGAATCATTTTGGGATAGTAGTTGTGTGTATGAAGTGTAATGTAAACGTCAAAGGTGTCTTGTGTTTCAAGGTCTGTGTATGAAGGCAGTGGATCGTTGAGGTCCAGGTTATTGTACGGTAATGGTTGTGAAGACGATGGTTGTCGGGATGGTAGTTGTGGTTTTGGAGAAGGTGGTTGTGGTTGAGGAATAAGCTCAGTAACAACATACAATTGGGCAGAACCCAATTGTGGATTTTGGACAAGTGTTTCCACGACGCCTCTAAGACCATCATTGTCGTGTAATTATGCTAAAATGTAACCTGTTTCGGCAGGATACAATGAAACAGGGACACGATATAACAACTGAACAACTGTTTCAGTTGCTCGAGTAGCGAGACGTTGGCTAATTTTCTGAATAAGTTGTGTTAATGTAATAGATCTACTTATGTATAGAAATATTGGGTTTGCACATGCGTACGTTGATCCTTCAACAGGGTCGCCTAATATCTGACCATGATGATGAATGATAAATGATATTTCTTTACATATAGCCATGAGTGATGTTTTGGGGATGTGAGTGGGACGGCTATGAGAGTTAGGAATAGAGGTTTGTATTGTGAGTATGTTGTTGTGTCTGATGTATTGTGAATTGGTGGGATTATATGTAGGGTCAAAAATTTAGGTGGGAGGGTTAGGTAGAAACGTTTAGGTTGGAGGGTTAGGTGTGACAGTTAAGTGGAAGGATTAGGTGGGACGTCTAGGTTGGACGGTTAGGTGGGATAGTTAAGTGGGACAATTAGATGGGAACGTCTAGATTTATTGTCTGTAGCCTCATAGACTGTGGACCACATCGATGACGGAGCCCACGTGGATTACTGATGTATGTTTCAAAATTATGTGCAAGTGGTCATGCCTATGTTTAAGTGGTCTTCAATTTTTTTTCATAGTTTTCACGTCAAATAATCCAATAGAAAATATATCGTCTAACAGTTTCATCAACAACGCCATCAAAAATGGCCAAAAAACCCAAAAAAAACATGTTTTGACCCTTAAAACAATGTTTAAGTGGTTATGTTAGGCATTTTTTAAAAAATTTATCCAACACATTTAAAAAATGTCTTCCAAGTTTTTTTTCATAGTTTTCACGTCAAACAAGCCAAAAAAAATATATCCTCTAACAGTTTCATCAACAACGCCCTCAAAAAATGGCCAAAAACAAAAAAAAAACATGTTTTCGATCCTTAAAACAATGTTTAAGTGGTCATGTTAGGCATTTTTAAAAAAAATTCTCCAACACATTTAAAAATTGTCTTCCAGGTTTTTTTCAGAGTTTTCACGTCAAACAACAAAAAAAAATATATCGTCTAACAGTTTCATCAACAAGCCCTCAAAAAATGGTCATAAAACTAGAAAAACATGTTTTCGACCCTTAAAACAATGTTTAAGTGGTTATGTTAGGCATTTTTTTAAAAATTTCTCCAACACACTTAAAAAATGTCTTTCCAAGTTTTTTTTCATAGTTTTCACATCAAACAACCCAAAAAAAATATATCCTCTAACAGTTTCATCAACAACGCCCTCAAAAAATCGCCAAAAACCAAAAAAAACATGTTTTCGATCCTTAAAACAATGTTGAAGTGGTCATGTTAGGCATTTAAAAAAAAAAACTCCAACACATTTAAAAATTGTCTTCCAAGTTTTTTTTCATAGTTTCCACGTCAAAAAATATATCATCTAACAGTTTCATCAACAAGCCCTCAAAAAATGGCCATAAACCCAAAAAAAAAACATGTTTTCGACCCTTAAAACAATGTTTAAGTGGTCATGTTAGGTATTTTTTTTAAAAATTTATCCAACACATTAAAAAAAATGTCTACCAAGTTTTTTTCATAGTTTTCATGTCAAACAATCCAAAAAAAAATATCGTCTAACAGTTTTATTAATAACGTCCTCAAAAAATGGCCAAAAAACAAAAAAAAAACATAGTTTTCGACCCTTAAAACAATGTTTAAGTGGTCATGTTAGGCATTTTTTAAAAAATTTATCCAACACATTTAAACATGTCTTCCAATTTTTTTCATAGTTTTCGCGTCAAACAACCCAAAAAAATATATATCGTCTAATAGTTTCATCAATAACGCCCTCAAAAAATTGCCAAAAAATTAAAAAAAAATGTTTTCGACCCTTAAAACAATGTTTAAGCGGTCATGTTAGGCATTTTTTAAAAAATTTCTCCAACATATTAAAAAAATTTCTTCCAAGTTTTTTTCATAGGTTTCACGTAAAACAACCCAAAAAAAATATATCGTCTAATAGTTTTATCAACAACGCCCTCAAAAAATGGCCAAAAAATAAAAAAAAAAAACATGTTTTTGACCGTTAAAACAATGTTTAAGTAGTCATGTTAAGCATTTTTTAAAAAAATTCTCCAACACATTTAAAAATGTCTTCCAAGTTTTTTCATAGTTTTCGCGTCAAACAACCTAAAAAAATATATATCGTCTAACAGTTTCATCAACAACGCCCTCAAAAAATTGCCCAAAAAAAACATGTTTTTGACCCTTAAAACAATGTTTAAGTGGTCATGTTAGGCATTTTTTAAAAACTTTCTCCAACATATTAAAAAAATGTCTTCCAAGTTTTTTCATAGTTTTCACGTAAAACAACCCAAAAAAAAAATATCATCTAACAGTTTTATCAACAACGCCCTCAAAAAATGGGCAAAAAACAAAAAAAAAGAAACATGTTTTCGATCCTTAAAACAATGTTTAAGTGGTCATGTTAGACACTATATCGATAAAAGCAAAAGTTGGAATAATGACATGTCTCAATAAACATTAGATACCTAACAAACCTATTGCAAATAATGGACAACTGTCAATATAGACAACTGCCAATTTAAATTCAATGTATGACATCAATAATGGACTGGTACACTACGCACAAGGCTAAAATCACAGTCTAAAATGACAACACTATGCACTATGTCGATAAAAGCAAAAGTTGGAATAATGACATGTCTCAATCAACATTGATGACAAACCTATTCCAAATAATGGACAACTGTCAATTTAAATTCAATGTATGACATCAATAATGGACTAGTACACTATGTACAAGGCTAAAATCACAGTCTAAAATGACAACACTATGCACTATATTGATAAAAGAAAAAATTGGAATAATGACATGCCTCAATCAACATTGGGTACCGGACAAACATCTATCCAAATACACAATTCTAACCTTAACATAATTCGATAACATCAATATGACAATTATTCACTTGTCTATAAATAAACAAAACTTCCTCAATATAGCCACACACTTCGACACGATATACCCTCACAAACAAAATTCAATCTTCATATTATGGCATTCTTGGGAGAAACAAGCACTCAAACTATTGCTAACTCAATATTAGCATTCATTTTTCCAAACGGGTCATACACAACAAAACTGGTGTTTATTTTCAATGTTCTACTGAGTGTTCTTTCCAAATGATAAAGAGTAGAATACACAACACCCTTCAGCTAACCAATGATGTGCATGAAATCCACTATCAACAACATCCATCGACGCAGGTCAGCAATATTTTTTTCATTCTCTGCAACTGAAAAATGATGATGATGTTTGCACAATGTTAATGTGCCATGAAAAACACCCGTGTGTTGGTCCTATAGAATTATTATGTATCATCTGCAGAACACCCGATGATATACTCAACCTACTTCAATCCACCATCACTCATACTCATGATGCAATGTTGTATTACAATAAGTGGAAGATACCATGACAAGACAATTTTTTGGGTTACTCCTTTACTGGAACAAATCCAATAAGATTTCAAATTCCTTCCCGATGCAACATTGAAACACTCAAGGATATAATCAAGAAAGTTGCACCCCTAGGGGTTCCCCCTTATGGAATTCACAAATCACATGTGGTCAGACAATTGTTCTTCCGACAATCAGGCCATTCAAAATATTCAGAAAAACTAATCGAATATGAAATAATACAACTGAAAAACGATGAAGACATATTAAAGGTGTTAGCAGAATCCAATTACTAGAAGCGTTTCTGTTCAATAGAAATTTTAGCTATTTTTAACAAACCAATAATCCAACTACTGGCAGAAGACATGTCCACTGCACAACATCTATCAAATTATGATTAGTTTCGCCATTTTCATATTTCAATTGTTATTGTTAGTACGTTTTGTTATTTTCATTTTTTAATATCTGTTTGTTGTGTTTGTCTCTTTAATTACTATTGTTTGTATGTTTCCATTATTATATTTATCTATCTAATTATTTTTATTTTTTGTGGTTTTAATGTTTTAACTTAGATATAATAATTATATATCCACTTTATTTTTACTCAATTTATTTTTTATCACTTTTATCTTTTTTATTTATTTTAACATTATATATCCACTTTATTTTTAATCTATTTATTTTTCATCACTTTCACCTTTTTTAATTTATTTTAACATTAATAATTAATAATTTTAAACCAAAAAAATACAAATAAAAAATTATAATCATTTAAAAAAAAATGTATGGAAGTCGGGTGGTGAATTCCTGACTTCCTAACTAAATTAATTTTTTTTGTAAAAAAAAATATTTGTATGGTGAGAAGTCGGGTTTGGAGACTCAACCCTAGATTAGAGTTCTACTATTAACAAATTTCAGTTCTTACAAGCTTTACAACAATCACTCTTTATCAAACCTAGATAAAGAACAAAAATCTAAAACCCTATTAGATTCCTAATGATCAAGACATAGGAACTCTTCCCTCTAGAGAAACTCACTCTAGAAAAAACTTCAAGAACCCTTAGCAAAAGTTACAAATAACCAAAAATTCATAAACGAATTTACAACAATAGTTAATGGAGAGAGACAACATGGTGATTCAATGAATATGAATAAATATGATTCACCAATCAGAGTTGAAATGAAAAAAGTTTCAGAATTTTCTCTCCAAATACTTCTTTGAAATCTTGCCCAAGTAATCCTTCAATGCATCAAGAAGATTTAAAAGTGTGGGACAAGAACTAATTAACTCAGAGATAAACTTTTCTCACTTTCAGAAGACTTATGAATACTTTGAAATTTCGAATTCAAGAGTTGTATCTTTCAGAAAAACTCAATATATTTATAGCCAACTTTTGCAACTAAATGTAATCGATTAAACCATCACATTAATCAATTAAATTATCATTTGTAATCGATTAATATTACAAGTAATCGATTAATATTACAAGTAATCGATTAAATTGTTCTTCACTCAATTTGGAAAAGTTCAACGAACAAAGTAATCGATTAATACGAGTTGTAATCAATTAAAACAGTCAGGTTCAGTTTTGAAATAAGTATATGTAATCGATTACAATTGAGTGGTAATCTATTAAGACAGTCATGCATATTTAGAAATAAACTTATGTTATCGATTATAGTAGAATGGTAATCAATTACAACAGACAGCTATGATTTTCATTTTGTGCTACGTAATTGATTACGATTAGCTAGTAATCGATTAAAGTGTTTTTCATGACTTTTCCAAAATAAAACAGAATCTAGTAATCAATTATATCTATGTGTAATCGATTAAGACAATGTAAAATGATTTTTCCAAAAACTTAACCATGAGAAATTAATTTCTTTTGAAAACATGAATAGCTTTAATGCTTTAGTAAAAACATGTATGCATGTTAATGATTATGTTCATGAAATGCAAGAATCATAAGATCAGCCTCTCATACTAAACAAATTACAAATTTCTTGGCATGAGAAAAGCTAAAATCAGCTTTATCCTTGACTTGATCTTTTTCCTGCTCCCCCTATATCCAACAATCTCCCCCTTTTTGGCTTTGAACTTGCCAAATATCAATCGAACATTTGATTAGCTTTTAAGTGCTTTGAAGGATGAACGATAGAAGACTTTTTTATACTTGATAACCCAAAATCAATTCAGTTTATTGCCAAGAGCAAATGTCAAGAATTCTTGAATAAACATAAATCAATTTCTTCCTTAATTTTGCTCCCCCTGTCTTAGGTATTTTCCAATTAAAAACAAAGCAAAAAAAAAAAAAAACAAAGCATTCATTCCATTTTATTTCTCCCCCTATTTTGCTTATCAAAGAAAAAAAAATATCAATCTTCATATTAGAAATAAGGAGAATAGGAAATATAAATTGGGATTTTATTCAATCATAGGCGACAGTACATTAAGCAAAGAAACAAAACATAACAACATTAGAACATAAACAAAACACTAGAACAAATAGATTATAACATGAAATAGAAAGCATACTCAAGCAGTCTAATTTAGAGTTGATCAAACTCATCAAGAACAATCCTAATTTCTATATTCTCAAGCTTAGATTTCATGTCTTCCAAGGATGAGTTTGTCTCAGTCCTATGCTCATAATGTAAAGATAATAGAGCATCCATCTTCTGAATCATAAGAGATTCAAAAAGACTGTACTGTTGTTGAGCAGGGCCTTCTTTAGCTTCAGCTTCAACATAAGATGGAACCACTTGAGGTTAAGATAAAATTTGACCTGAGATAAGCTCATCAAGAACAATCAAACTCTTTGGTTTGTAATTTGCCATATAGTCCTCCTCTAGGAAAGTCGCATGAGTGCTTACTAAGATCTTCTTATCTTTTGGACTATAAAACATCCAAACTCTAGTTCCTTTAGGATAGCCTACAAACATGTACACTTTTGTATGTGATTCAACTTTATTTGGCTTCTGTTGTAAGACATGTGCCGAAGCACCCTAAATCTGAATATGGTTCAATCTGGGTGTGCGCTCATTCCATAATTATGTGGGTGTCTTCGAAACAGATTTAGATGGAACTAAATTTAATAAGTACATGATAGTTTCTAAGGCATATCCCCATAATGATTCAGACAGAGACGAATAACTAAGCATGGACCTCACCATTTCTAAAAGGGTTTCAGCAACTCCATTCTGCTGGGGTGTCCCTGGAGAAGATAGTTGTGAAACTATCTCCTCTTTAGTCAGGTAAGACTTGAACTCTCCAAATAGGTATTCACCTCCTCGGAAAAACCTAAGAGTCTTGATTTGAACACCAAGATGTTTTTTCTGTCTAAGCCTTAAACTCTTGGAATTTTCCAAAAGCTTCAGACTTATGACGCATCAAGTATATGTATCCAAATCTTGAGTAATCATCAGTGAATGTGATGAAGTACCCTTACCCGCCTCTGGCTTGGACATTTATTGGTCTACATACATCAATATGTACCAATACCAGCAGAAGTGTGGCACGATTTCCTTTGGCCTTGAAAGCCGCTTTGTCTTTTTACCCTCTAAGCATGATTCACATACTGGTATTGGTTCAAAAACCAGGGATTTTAAAATCCCACTCTTGACCAAACCTTGTATCTTGTTAGAGTTTATATGACCTAATCGCAAATGCAAAGGTAAGTTTCATTGGAAACATTTCTTTTCTTAGATAGATGAACATGTTCTTCGTCTCCTAATTCAACTTGATTAACTTCATGGGGGTATAAGACTAAGGAAATAAAGACCATTAAACAAAGTACTAGAACATATAAAAGAAAATGAACTGCTTATAGAAACTGAGGAATTAAATTGAACTGTCAAACCAATTTTATTCAAACAACTAACAGAAATTAAATTCCTCTTAAAAACTGGAACAAATAAATAGTCATCCAAAACCAAAGTTCTACAACTATAAAATGACAAAATAACTTGTCCTACTGCTAGTGCATAGACAAGCTCCCCATTTCCAAGTCTCAAAACTCTTTGTCATTGACCGATAGGCAAGCTATGTTTGAACCACTCCAAAGAGTAACAAACATGGTTAGTGGCTCCTGAATCAATGATCCATTTATCACTATAATTCTCCACTAAGCAAGCCTCAATGACAAGTAAATTACCCATACCTTGTCGGTTCATACGTGGGCAATTCTTCTTCCAATGCCCCTTTTGACTGCACTTGAAGCACTTGCCAGTTGGCTGCTTATTTGCAATTTGTTTGGCAATTGGAATATCTGACTTCTTCTTCTTCTTCTTGTTACCTCCCTTGGATTTCCCCTTAGGTTTAATAGAACCTTCAGTAAAAAAATGCACTTCCCTGCTTGACTAGAGACTGTTCAGCATTCTCAAGCTCGTGCATTAGCTGAGTAAGATCCAATTTCAATTTGTTCATATTATAATTCATTCTGAACTGGTTGAAGTAATCAAGTAGTGACTGCAAGATGAGGTCAACCTTTACCTCCTGATCAAACTTAATCCCATGGTCATCCACTCGTTTAAAGTTTGTTATCATTGTTAAACAATGATCTCGCACACTTCTACCAGTCATCACGGTTTTGGTGACCGCAGCCAGCACATTCTGCCTAGTTGAACTGCTAGGAGTAGCAAACATGCCATCAAGAGTCCAGAGCATTTCTGCTCTACTCTCAAGCATGTTTACTTGCACCTGCAAGTGACTAACGAGACTGGCCAAAACGTAGTAGCGAACTGCAACATTTGCCTTCTCCCAATCAGAAAATTTCTTCTTTGTTTCCTCAGAATCATTTACTTCAAGCTGTGCTGGCTTAGGGGTAGTTAGAACAAAGTTGAGTTTCTCATATTGCATAACAATATCCAAATTAGTTTTCCATTGTTTGTAGTTTGTACCATCCATAGGCTTGTAAATTAAAATAGTAGCTAACGGATTGAAAGACAACATTTTCTATAAAATTAAAGCACACAATTTACAAGCATACAATAAACATACTAGTTGCAAGTAGATTCCTTAACTACTTTTGTTTATTGTTACAATTCTTTAGTTATCCTTACAAGGCTTACGTTGGGTAAGTCACTTGTAAAAAAATGAAATTGTTATTTGAGCCTTTGTTGCCATTACCAGAGCCTTGATGAGAGGGTTAATAATTTTACAAAATTTGAATGTAATTAACCATCGTTTAATTTCAAAAATTATCCTTAGTATCCAAGCATTGCCGATATTGGGTCACAATACTTTACTAAAATTTTTGAATTTTTTGAGATCCAATCAAATAATATCCGGTCATCCTTATCTGTTGGGGCTTCACATGACCATTTTATTAATGGACCCACCACAGGCTTAAAAATTAATATTTTAATTTAAAACCTTCACCCATTCAATAATTTGTTACATGGAATTTTCAAAAAAAAAAAGTTCAATCATTAATCTAGAATTTGGAATTCATAATGATCACTGATTTGAATTTAAAATAATTAATCCAATCATTAATCTAAAATTTGAAATTCATAATGATCAATAATTTAAATTCAAAATCATTTAAAAAAATAATTAATCAAATCATTAATCTAGAATTTGAAATTCATAATGATTATTAATTTGAATTCAAAAATCATTTAAAAAATAATTAATCCAATCATTAATCTAGAATTTGAA
>PYAF01003977.1:150542-167676 GCA_007407185.1 Glycine tomentella
GATCTAGAATCTCTAGTGAAAGATGATCTAGCAGTATTGAAAGAGTTAGATCTGTTAAAGGTGATCTCAACTCTTCCAGAGTCAAACTGTCTGACCGACTCGAAGCTAGGAGTAGTTTGGGGTTTTGCCGGAGCAACCCGATCCATGGCCCAAGTTTGTGGGAAATTAATATCTTCCCACTTGATGACTTTAGGAATTATAACCTTGGCCTTGGTTGTATCTGTGAGAAACAAAGTAGTTTCTGTGAGCAGTTTGACCTCCCTTGTTCCTCCAAACCCAGGAAGACCAAGAAGCATACCCATAATCCTGATAAACAGAAGCCTAGAAAGTCTGTTTATCACCGTCATAAATCCGGAACCCCTCCTAGAAAGCTTAGAAGAGAGTTCCAGTCCAAACCTCCTTTCGACAATGTCAAGATTCCTAAGAAACCCATAGTCTATTATATATATATATATATATATATATATATATATATATATATATATATATATATAAGGGATGTCAAACATTAAAGCCAGAAATATATTATATGTTATGTTGGACTGGTAGGAAACAAAGGAATGAAGTATGCATGCTATTCCATTTCATCCAAAACCATTTTATGTTTTCCCAAATTTGTAGTATGAGATGGAATATTTTTTCTTGTTTTTGTTTTTTTGATCCATTTCATTTCACGCTGTTGTAAAATACCTAATCAATGAAATGATAACTTTATTCCATTCTATTGGTTTTTTACATTCTATTCAACAATTTACTAGATATGATTAATTCCTATCTTGCTGAAATCTGCATTTACCATCAAGCTATGATTAAAATAGCGACGCTTTAGCGTGCTATCTCGCATCAACCGCGGGTTGCGGCACCCCCGCAACGCAACGGTTTCCAATAGCGGTCGGTGGCGGCCGGTGGCAGCGGTGCGGTTGGCAAATCTTGCGGCGCTATCGCTCAGCTCCATGGAAGAGAAGGCGAGTTGCAAATACCAATGGACTCACCTTCCAGACACTCTCGTCGGCGGGTCCACATTCCTCGTCGGAGATGCGATCCTTCTTCAACAGCGCCAACTCCTCGTTGTCTATGTCCTCCTCCTCCGACATCGTACTTCCTCGTGCCATGGACTCCGGCGAAGCCTCCCCGCCAGTGTGGTCGCAACATGATGGAGGACACTTTGGCGACGGTGTGGGAAAGGCGCTGACAGTGGCTAATGGAGAATAAGAGGCGCAGCTACAATGCCGCAATACAGGAAGCGGAAATGGAGAAGAGGAGGCGCAACGTAGGTTAGGAATTAGGTTTACGTGTACTTGGGCCAAGATCTAGATACCAATTTGCTTCATGTACCCCCCTTTTTACTTTTTGTACTCCTTCTTGCTCATTTTTTTTATTAAAAATTGAACTTTGTGTTTTAATTTAAGTAGTTGCTATTTACACTCTCCTTTATGTTCCTTGAATCCTTGTTTTGAATGTGTAGTATTATACTTTTCATTTCTCATTTCCTCCTATTTTGGGTGATTTCTTATCTTATAGCATTAATATATGTGGTATAATTTATTATATGTATTTTTATTGACTTCACAGTAGTGGCTTTACTGCTACCCGCTATAGCGTTTTTGGGGTCGACCGCTACCCGCTATTTAAAACTATGCCATCAAGTATACCATAGCCAATAGTCATTTAATTATGAGAAGTTATATAGAACCATCCATTACAAATCAGTTTGGAAGTTGAAGTTGTTACGTATAAGATGCCTTTGGATGATCAATTTCAATCCTCAGATCACATGAAGAACAAGAGGAACTTCAATCAAAAGTTGCAGGGATTCTACCAGGACTTGTTACATTCATTTTTGGACTAGCAATTCTTGTGTGTGCCACTTCAACAATTGTAAAAAGGATGAAACTACCTAAGCCAGGTGACATTTTTTAACATTAATTTAACTCTCCAATAGTCATTTATTGTTATGAAAACAAAATAATTTTAAATGAAAGACGTATTTTCAATTAATTCTCAATTTTTTTTTCTATTTCATCTTTATGTCCCATTATTTAGTTAACATCATAATATAACCACTAATATAATACTAATTATAAGCAATTCGTGTCTCATACAACAATAGTAGTAATAAATGTAATTCGCAGGAAGCACATGATAGAGAAGGAAGATGATAACTTACCAACAATATTTGATTTTTCAACTATTGATATTGCCACAAATCACTTTTCTAACAGAAACAAGTTAGGAGAAGGTGCGTTTTTTGACCGGTATATAAGGTATGTAGTCAAATTTATTCATACATGCCTTCTTTACTAAGTTATTCATATTCATGGTTTTAAATATCAGTCGTTTTGTAGTTTCATTGCATTTATTGATATTGCTGTAAATCACTGACAAATGAAGTCAATACGGTCAAAATTGTGGTCACATATAGTTAAAGAACCTTGATATTGCAGTCCAAATTACGATCGCGGACCATTTTTAACACCTTGTTCATATTCTTTGCCAACTACCAAAATTTCCAAAATCATTGTAGGGCATATTGGTCGATGGACAAGAGATTGCAGTCAGGAGGCGTTCTAAGACTTAAAAACAAGGAACTGAGGAGTTCAAAAATGAAGTAAAGTTGATGGCAACAATTCAGCACCGTAATCTTGTAAAACTTCTTGGTTGTTCTATTCAACAAGATGAAAAGTTGTTGATCTTTGAATTCATGCCCAATAGAAGCTTGGATTACTTTATTTGTGGTTTTACCCTTCACACACATCAAATTTATTGATTTAATTTTTTTTCTTGCCATCATGTTTCCATGCTAACTTGAAAATAATGAATTTGTGAAATACAATGCGTGGTAAACTACTAGATTGGACTAAGCGCTTGGAAATTATTGGGGGAATTGCTCGAGGTCTTCTGTATCTTCATCAAGATTCTAGAATAAGAATCATACTTAGAGATCTCAAAACAAGCAACATTCTTCTCAATAACAACATGATTCCAAAGATTTCAGATTTTGGGTTAGCAAGAACATTTGGAGGAGATCAAGTCAAGGAAAATACAAATAGATTGATGGGAACGTAGTAAGAAAAATTATTTATGTTTAACTATGCTACATGCCTACATTGCTACAATCATTTTTCCTTACTTTAATATTGTTTTGCAGCGACTATATGCCTCCAGAATATGCAGTGCATGGGTCTTTCTCAACCAAAATTTGATGTTTTCAGTTTTGCTGTCATTGTTATTGAGATAATTAGCGGGAGGAAGAATTGTGGATTTCGTGACCCTCACTATCATCATCTTAACCGTCTAGGCCATGTAATCTTGAAGTGGATATATTTCTCTATTATCATCTGTTTGTGTATTCTATAAATCCTTGAGGAGTCAAGACTCCAGAGTTAAAATGAAAATTAACAACAGTTGAAATGAATGTAAATCCATCTAAATGTCATTAATTTGAAATAGATTTTTTTCTTTTAGAAAATGTTCATAATTAGTCTCGAAGGACAAGATGATTAAGGCATGGAAAATCTAACATGTTAAACCATAATGCAAATCCCAAAAGATGTGGTCTTTTGGCAAATGAAACCACCAAATTACTTTTTGATTGGCCTAATTATGACAACTTGAAGTTTCAATATGCCAGATATTAAAGCATATACTAAAGGATTATTTTTTCAACTGATACATGCTTGATTTCCCTTAACTTAAGTAAGGTCTTGTGATCAAACCCTCTGTATCAAAGAAATATCCATTGAAAAGAATTGATTCCATCATGTTGTAGATGTTCTCACCTCAAATATAATTTTTATTCTCTCAAGGTTACATATAACTTACAAGAAAAAAAATATAAAAAATGATTGAAAAAAAAAAAACAGGTCATTACATCTTAATTGGTAATTCTTCAATCTTTTTGTCTACTGGATTTGAACTCAATCTCTTATAGTCATATATAAGATAATTATTATCGGGACCAAGACTGTCGGTGATAATTCTTCAATCTAATCCACGGCTATTGATTTTTCTTGTCGGAACATAAATTTCCTCATAGACCTTGAGCACAAGAAACAGTGAGAGTTTAAATAGGCTACAAAGCTTTGATTTCATTTAAAGCAAGAATTGCATTTGTAAGTTGTAAGAGTACAAAAATATGCAAGGCAAAATACCTCCAACTAAGCATCCAAGTTTTAATAATCCTAGTGGAGGTCGACTAAAATTAATCTTAGTCGACTAATTTAAAATTATATTTTTTGGACGGTTGAAAAAAAAATATTTTCTAAACTAACATGATTCATGGGTTAGTCCTGATCTCAGCTCCATATTAAGTGGGGTTGTATGGATTTGGACCCTGCAAGATCCCTCATTAGAAGGCTAAGGTTCCATAGGACCATTAAGGTTTTAAGCTCCATACGGATCAGGTAATCCATATGGACATTACGGATTACACAATCTATAATGTTCATAGGATTACGTGATTGTATGAAGCGTACGGATTGTGTAATCCACAAGCTCCATACGGATCAGGTAATCCATATGGACATTATGGATTACACAATCTATAATGTTCATAGGATTACATGATCGTATGAAGCGTACGGATTGTGTAATCCGCAAGCTCCATACGGATCAGGTAATCTGTATGGACCTTGCAGATTACACAATCTGTATGCTTCATACAGATCACGTAATCCATATGGACATTATGTATTACACAATTCATACGCTTCATACGGATCAGGTAATCCGTATGGATCTTACAGGTTGTGTAATCTGTAATGTCCATACGGATTACCTAATCCGTATGGAGCTAAAAACCTTCTTACGGATCCTTTGATCCGTAGGTAATCCGTATGGAGCTAAAAACCTTCTAACGGATCCTTCGATCCGTGCCATCCTCACGGAATTCTCAATCCGTTCGACACCACCACACTACCAGGAACCTCACCTTCATCGAAGGACGCAGAGAACGACCTCCACCAAGAACGCGACCACCAACGCGGACCAACAATGGTGCTCTACTACCTATATGAACGCGATTGGAGAAGATGCTGCGGAAGACTTATGGTGTAGGAGAAGAATGGTGATGTATGTCTAAACCCATTAGACATGAATTTCCCAAATCTACCTTGCAATGAAACCCAATCTTCAAGAAACTTTCAAGAACACACAAGTTGTCCAAGCTTTCATGAAAATGTATGGCTGGAAGCTTTCTTTAATGGCAGCAATGAAAGATGGAAGAAAGATTAGGGATGAAGATGGAAGACATCATGGAGAAGCTCTCCAATAAGTCTAGGAAGAATCACCACAATAGCTTGAAGTCATTGATAAGAAACAAGACGTTCTTACACAAGAACAAGAGAGAAACTCTCACAAATTTCAGATTTGTATTAATTAACCAAAGTTAGCTTCATTCAGTTTGTGGACAGCTTATATAGGCCACGAAATTACACATCAAATACACATGAAATGACAATTCAAATGAAGCTTGAAGTGCAACAAAAGGAGCCTAAATGCAAGTTAAATGAAGCTTATGGTGCAAGCTTCCCTAAATGACCCTTGGCTGTCCCAAATTCGAAATTGGTGCAGTATTTTTTAGCTTCTAAGTGCAGCCAACAAGTTTACTAAGTTGCTACACAAATTACACACAAGTACACCTACACCTCTTTACGCAATTTCACTAAAAGGCCTTTTTATTTGTCTCAACTTAAGCTTCTAACAAGTGCTGGAATTTATTGAATTAAAATGGACTTGAGACATCAAAATCCAGCCCTTGTTCTCCTTGGATTGGTGTGCTTCCTCATGCTTGTCCAAGTTAGCCTTGATGTGTTCTTGAAGGGCTTCAGTTCTAGCTCTTGTCATGGGTCCTTTAAAGCTCACCAAAGGAAGTACTTTAAGCTCTCCTTCTAGACCTTTGGCTTGGAATGGACCTCCATCATTCCCTCCTTCTTGAGAGAAACTTGTCCTCAAGTTTTCTTCCTCACTTGTACTTGGCAATTCAATATTCTCTTGAGGAAATTTATCCTTCCACTTGTGCTTATAGGATTGTTTAGCATATTGTTCCATTTTCCTTTCCATATGGCCTTTTACTTGTTCATGCAATTTCCTAATATAAGAAGCTTTAGAAAAAGCATCATGATTAATCGTAGAAGAAGTGTTAGGTAATGGCAATAAATCAAGAGGAGTTAAAGGATTAAAGCCATAAACAATTTTAAAAGGAGATAAGGAAGTAGTCTTGTGAACTACTTTATTGTAAGCAAACTCAATGTGAGGTAGACACTCCTCCTAAATCCTCAAATTGCCCTTGATGTACCACTTAGAATGTCTCTTGTTGAGTTTGTCTTGACTTTTCAAATATTTAAGAGACTCATGATCACCATGGATCACAAATTCCTTAGGTAAAAGATAATATTGCCAAGTTTGCAATACTCTAACTAGTGCATATAACTCTTTATCATAAGTGGAATAATTTAAACATGCACTGTTCAATTTCTTACTCAAATAAGCAATAGGATGTTTATCTTGAATCAAACCCCCCACCCAATGCCTACATTAGATGCATCACATTCCAATTCAAAAGAAGCATTAAAATTAGGTAATACAAAAATAGGTGCATGATACAACTTATCCTTCCATGTTTGGAAAATAACTTTATCCAAAAAAGGTTGCATAGCTTTGTGCCATTTTTCTCCTTCCTTTTCAACGTGTAAACAAAAAGATTTAGGAATCATATAATAAAGAGGTTGTTGTACCAATAACACTCTCTTGATTTACTTTTCACTCAAGAACAAGTTCTCTTTAATCTCATGCATTTTTTTGCTCTTATTTTCTTTCTCTTTGCTTTTCTTCTCACTTGTTTTTCTCTTTGGTAGCTCATTATTCTTCTCTTTTGTAGGTGCAGTATTTTTTAAGTGCATTATTTTTTTCCAGCTCTTGCATTCTCTTTACCATTAAGAGATCATCACCCTCTTCAGTCTCCACTAGTGTAAGTTCTTCTTTTTCACTTGAAGAACTTGTTGAGTCACTTGAAGACTCACTCTTTATGTCTCCCTCCTTAAGCAAAATCATGGTTCTCTTATTAGGACATTGACAAGCAATGTGACCTTTACCAAGGCACTCTAAACACTTGATATTGCTTGATCTTGTTGAAGTAGGATCCCTAATTTTTTTTCTTGAGCTCTCCACCTTTTCTTCCTTATTTTTCACATGAGAAACCTCCCTTTTAGGCTTGTCTTTCCAGCTAGAAGTTGCAGCCCCATTGGTCTTAGAAAAGAAATCTTTTCTCCTTTTTAGTTGTTGCTCCACCCTTTGAGCTTTGTGGACTTCTCTTCTATCATTATTTTCTCTCCTCTCCTTCCTCTCAATCTTATCATCATAATAATTCCTTCCATGAGATGAAGCATACTCACTACCCTCCTACTACTATGAGCCTTTCCATCCACACTACCATTTGGACTACTCCTTCTTTGAGTCTTCCTTTTAAACTCCTTTAAATTTTGCATCCATTTTAGTTTGGAAGTCTTTCATTTGTTTTGTCATGGCTTCCATCAACCTAGAGGTCCTAGGTGACAAAGCCTCATCTCCTATTGAGCTCATCCTTCAAAAAAATGGTTAGCAAAAACACAAGTTTATAAGGAAATTCTCACCACTATCTAAGTGTTTGCCACTCACACTCTTGTTTGCACACTTTATATAGGCTCTTTCTATAATGTTCTCTCTTGCCTTTTTCCACTCTTAGTCCTCTCTATAGTTCTTAAGCAAAAACTTCTAATCAAATCAAGCTTCTTTACTATAGTGAAATAGAAAATAATTCTAGGCTAGACTCAAGAGTCCAAGAACAAGAAAACTCTAAGACAAAACCTTGGAAATTTTAAGAGACAAGCAACACAAGCAAAATTTGGAAAAGCACAACTCAAATTGGAATTCAATGAGACAACTCAAGGACATATATTGGTTGTACCAAACTGTACAAGGAAGATATGTCAAGTAAATTCAATTACTAGAAGCCAAATTTCATCAAATTTGCATGTCATACAAGTTCGCTTAATTTTGTGGTTCAAAGGAAATTTTGAAACTTGTAATTTTGTAACTTTCTTTGCTTCTAAATTCTGTTTTTATTTGTATTGTTCCAGCCACAATTCAATAATTTGTTTGGTTGTCCATAAGTGTTTCTCTTTTGCACTTTGATTATTTCTTTCACAATTTTTTTTCAGCTTTTGTTTTTCTTTTGAACAAGTTCACAAATCCCTAAAGAAAATTGAATGATTCACGAAAATGATGTATAACAATTGAAAAATTTGCTTCTAACAACTTAATTCAGTTTAGGCATGAGAGTATAATCAAAACAAGTGGTCATACAACAAAAAAAACACTACAAACAAAAATTGACAAGAATCAAGACTAGAAAATTGAAAAATTTTCAAGAACACATGAAGAACATGAACACATGAAATCACATGAAACTTTAAGGAAACACAAGGGTTATGTGGTGGAACACACAACAAGTCCACACCACCAAGAATTTTTCACAAAAACACAACAACACAAGGAATTGAAGAAGCTTTTTGTGATTTTCGTTTTTGGGTTTGGTGCAGAATTTTACCATTGAAGAAGTTCTAAAACTGAACTTGAAGAAGAATTCCACAAGGATTAGGCTCTAGATACCACATGATGTATGTCTAAACCCATTAGACATGAATTTCCCAAATCTACCATGCAATGAAACCCAATCTTTCAAGAACACACAAGTTGTCCAAGCTTTCTTGAAAATGTATGGCCGAAAGCTTTCTTTAATGACAACAATGGAAGATGGAAGAGAGGTTAGGGATGAAGATGGAAGCCACCATGGAGAAGCTCTCCAATAAGTCTAGGAAGAATCACCACAATAACTTGAAGCCATTGATAAGAAACAAGAGGTTCTTGCACAAGAACAAGAGAGAAACTCTCACACAAATTTCATATTTGCATTAATGAACCAAAGTTAGCTACATTCAATTCAAATGAAGCTTGAAGTGCAACAAAAGGAGCCTAAATGCAAGCTAAATGAAGCTTATGGTGCAAGTTTCCCTATAAGTGACCCTTGACTGTCCCAAATTCAAAATTGATGCAATAGTTTTAGCTTCTAAGTGCAACCAACAAGTTTACTAAGTTGCTACACAAATTACACACAAGTACATCTACACCTCTTTACATAATTTCACTAAAAGGCATTTTTATTTGTCTCAACTTAAGCTTCTAACAAGTGCTGGAATTTATTGAATTAAAATGGACTTGAGACATCAAAATCCAGCCCTTGTTCTCCTTGGATTGGTGTGCTTCCTCATACTTGTCCAAGTTAGCCTTGATGTGTTCTTGAAGGACTTCAGTTCTAGCTCTTGTCATGAGTCCTTTAAAGCTCACCAAAGGAAGTGTTTCAAGCTCTCCTTCTAGATCTTTGACTTGGAATGGACCTCCATCAAATGGTGTACGAGAGAAATCGAAAAAGCGCCTGTACGATTTTCAAATTTTTTATATTTAATAAAACTAATTAAAAGGGTAATCCTGAAATTGCACTATAGCTATATAGTGTATAAGAAAATGTTATAGTGTATTTAGTACGAGCCAATGGCCTATTAGATGATCCAGTCTCTTCACATGAAATACTGAGATGTATTCATGTGGGTCTGCTATGTGTGCAAAAAACAGCAGAAAATAGACCCAACATTTCATCTGTGGTTTTAATATTGAATGGTGAAAAGTTGTTGCCTGATCCAAGCCAACCTGGGTTCTACATAGGAACAGTTCAATATCCAATTCAACTAGAATCTTCTTCGAGAAGTGTTGGTGCATGTTCACAAAATGAAGCCACTGTGTCCTTGTTAGAGACATGATAGAAGAATACCAGTATTGATGATACAAGGAATAAGGATCTTTTATGAAGACCTTATTTTACAACTTAATTGGAATATAAAGCACTTTTAAATATTTGAGATAGAATTCAGAAAATAACTTATAATATGATTATAAATTTGTTAATTTATCATGATCTAAAAAAAAGTATCAATAATAATAATAAAAAATTATTATTTTATTAAGAATTTAATAAAAAATTATTAAAAATAAACACAAAATTCAAATATTTATTTAAAATCGAAAACATATTTCAACCTTTATTTTAATAAGTAATCAAGAAATCTTACAAAAATAAAATCTTGTATCCTCTTTTAAAGTTATTCTTGGAATAAATTAATCTCATCTCTTGATAAAATATTTTCTAATAGAAAATAGTTAAGCTGTCAAGCGATTAAAATACACTCGAAGATTAGCTGATAAAAATGCTCCACCAACTCAACAACCAAGATTTTTCTTACGTACGAAATTGCCAGAGATTCAAAAGGGTGGGCACATGATCTTGTTTAAAAGTTAAAACAACTGCAAAAATATGCTTTTCTGGGAACGAATCTTAAATTCTTGATCATTTAATATACCGAATGTCTTCTTTTTTGTCTTTGTGGGTTTATATATGTTAACATTTAATGAATTCAACCACCAACATGAAATATCAAGCTCAGTAGACGATATAAGAACACACAAGTATAAAAATTAAATTCTAAAGAATAATTTTCATCCAAAAGCAAGTACATTTCCATTTTCATTTGCTCAAAACTTTGCTGTCAAAAGATTGTTTTCATTATAAAAAAATAGCTTGTTTATCAACCTAATCAACTTAACACATCCTTAAAGTACAGTCAGTGAAATGCGAGCTCAAAATGTATAATCATATGGTTTAGCTGCACAAACACTATGCTTGCATCAATTACTGAGAAATTTCCGCTTTTTGGTGGTGTTCATGTAAGGTCTGATGACCCATTCTATTTGAGCTTCAGCTTGATCCACCGTTCCCAACTTTATCTGCAACAAAGTTTTTGAAAAAAATGAGGAACTGATTGTACTTGTTTCAGAGATGCGGTATGAGGAATAGGCCAGGTTTCAATAACAATCGACTTAGGAAGAATACTGGAGTTTAAGGTAAAGCACTTTAAGCAAAATATTTAATCTTATACAAAAATTAAACCACTTCAAGGTAAACCACTTTAAGCAGCTATAATACCATACATAAATAGCCGGTGCTTCACCACTGCATTACAAAAAATAAAAAGCAATGCTTGATCACAATTTAAAGTGATACCACTTATTGAATTATACTAAGATACAAAACCAAGACATTTAAATGAAAAATAAATCAATACAAAATCAAATCAAAATTAAGTTCGAGAAATATTTATAATGATAACAGATTGAAATTTTAAAAATATATCATAAACCCATGCAAAACAATTGCTAAACTATGCAGATTTAAGTAAAATCTTAAATCCTAGTTGCCACAATGTGTTCAACTGAAAGGAAATTGTAGTTTTTTTCTTAATTTTAGTAGCATGTAGTTAGTTCCTTCCAACTGGAAGATCATCCCATTCTTCACTACGTCACTAATAACAAAGCAATTGATAGTGAGTTTGATGGTGATGCAAACCTGATAAAGCCGTAACTCAAACCGCGGACCAATTTCCTTCAGTTCTATAGATTTAGGGCCCCCGTGCTTTTCATAAATATGATGCCTGTATGTAACAGACACAATGTCAAATGAAAAACAAACTCTAACCAGAGAAAGTTAATAGAACTTGAACAAAAAATTGTAAAGAAGGCTGGATGCACAAAACAAAATACATTGACCCAACCTGAATGAGATATAGTCAGACTGGTTGGAAAATGTGACAATACGTTTTGTGTCTGGTTTTGGCACTGGAAAAAGATGCTTCAGAATGTTTGCAGTTCTGTCACCTAACTGTTTAATGTCCAAAAGAAATTCCAAACAAGATGAGCAGTCAGCACACAGAAGTGTAATTATTGTAGTATATAGTAATTACTTTGTTAGAGTTTGCCAAAGCATATTTTCTTAAAAAGATACACAGGAAATAATAGAAAAGTACATGGAAAAATGATCATTATACACAGATCATGACCCTATTATATGTCAATCATGAATTACCAATGCTTTCAATAATTCAATGTGACTGCTCCTTGGCAGACTCAAGTTTTTTACAGAAAAAATATGCAATATATTGTGGGAAATAACTTTATTGATCAAAACTCAATAATAGCCCAGCGATTGAGCACCTTTAGTGGCACATCCAATTTCCTCTGTTTTCTGCCAATTTTTGCCCAGACTTGATCTGTCCCAATGTGGATCCAGACCCAAAAGAATATACAGTATGATACAAGAATGCTGAGTAATTTAAGAGTCTTGGACCTCTGCCTCAATTCCCAATTGTACAATCCCCATCAACCCTTTTCCTAATTATATTTATTGATTTTATTCTACAAGCAACTAACCTACCCTGCCCCACCTAACTAACAAACTTCTGATAGTCAGTTGTTTACTTTACAGTGAAACTGACCCATTAAGGGTTGTGATCCTCTACAGCTGCCTTGCACCTCCTCTTCATGTTCAAGTACTGCTCCCATCATCTTGGGGCTTGGACATGATTCTATCATCCTTTTCTCAGTAGATGTTATTCATATGCTCTCTCTTAATATATTCACTCCTGATCTTATCTATTCTTATAAGTCTACTCATGCCCCACAACATTCTCATTTCTGCAACGCCTAATGCTATTGTCAGCACTTAAGAGGGAGATGAGAAATTTGAACGGTTGAACCTGATTAACCAGTCAAATGCTCAACCACAATTATACCCCTACCAAATACTAAAACCACAACCAATTTGCATTTTTGCACACTTGATTGGTTAGAAACACATTCTCCAATGCTAAACCAGGTTCATACCACTTTGGTTTCAAAAGCCAGATCAGATTAGCCATAGGACTGGCTGCTGGTTAACCACTCTGTTTAAGAATACTGAGTGAATTACAATTTACATGTCGACATTGGAATTAAATATCTATCTAGTACATTCTTTAATTAAAGTTTGTACACAAGTTTCAGTCAATGATATAACATCGTGCTACAGCCTATATCAGTTAACTATCAAAACATTTTGAACCCCAATCATTCCACTACAGAATAAGATACGAACCAATGATACTGCACGACCTATAGTTATCAGAAGGTCCAGTGATGAATGCAACAGACCTTTCCCAGTGAAATTTGGTACATAAAGGTAATAAATCCAATACTGAATTATAATTACCTTAGTTGAGAAATTATCGAGAATCAGATGTGGATAAGCCTCAGGCATTGTTCCAATGGCTTTCTTGTCTTTAATTTCATGCCTTGTAACCTACAAGAAACAACAAATTAGTGTATTGTCGCCAAAAAATCAATAAGAGACACTGTAAGACTGCAACTTGCCACGTTGAGTAATCCAAAATATGCAGTTGGACCAAATGGTAGATGGCAAACAATTAAACCATCTGGTACACCACGATGTTCATGGACCAAAACAACATCTGAATAGTCATGTGCACGACAAGATTCTATAATCTCTGAGATAACCTGAAATGGAAAGAAAGATTGCGTAAGTATGTAGAGGAAAGACCATAGGCAATGGCATGATTGTAGTCAATTAGTTCAAGCCAAGGTGTCTAGAATTAGCAACTGATTATATTTTTCAGCTATATTTATAATCATGCATAATCAACAAAGTGTTGAACAAGAAACGAAAAAAAATTTGCCACAGAAAAATAAATATTGAAAATTACAAACACTCAAGTCAAGTTAGAGCCACACAACAAAAATTATTGTCAAACATATATGAGGAACAGATGTTTTAAACACCACCAAGTAACAGAGGATACAGTTGAAAATAAAACTAATTCAGGAAATTCATTTGCATCCTGTCCATTTAAGCAGTAAATAGTAAATACATCAACCTGATAATATGAGATGGAAAAAACAGCTTAATGAATGCAACTAAACTGAAGCTGAGATGCACTGAGGCAGACATTTATTCCACCTAGGTACTTACAAATAAAATTTAGATATTCCTATGTTAGAAGAGGTACAGCTAAGAAGACCAAGAACTATGGTTTTCATGTCAAACAAGAGATTAGTTACATTATGATTTAAGAAATGTAGGAGTTAGAATAATGAAGCCTAGTCGTCCAGGTGTTATTCATGCAATGCCTTCAATTGTGGCTGTGTGATATCAATTTCTTTAACAAGAAACAAGAGGATAAAGTTTGTATCTCAATGGAAGACCCTTAGCAAACATACTTTCAAAAATGAAATTATATTAACTTCACATTGCTTGAATGATAGAGAAAGTAACAAGTAAGAACCAGTTCTGATATTTTTATATTGAGATTCTTAAGGTGTGTTTAGTTCTAGCAACTCCTGCTTTCAGTTTGTTGCTCATTCTCCAGATAACTCTTCCTTCAAGACCATTTGGAATTCAGAAATCTAAAATTCCCTCCAAGGTCTTGCATTTGTTTGGATAGCAATTCTCTAATCTGATGTATTATGTGCACATCTATTTTGGAAACAGCATTGCAGTTTGAGCACTTACTTTCTTATGGAATAACCGAATAATTAATTTAATTTGAAGACATTGGATTGCTCAATACTAGGGTTACGTCACCACTCACCATGAAGTGTTTTCACACAATTAGAAAAATGCTTTTGCACAAATAACAACAAGAAAAACTTATCACAATGTTCATTTTATGAGGCTCTTCAGTACATGAGTATATTCATGTGGACCATTTGAGCATCACACCTGAAAGATTAAGGGGCTTTTGCATATGCTATAATAAATTTTCACATTATCTCTTGGTTGCTTTTGGCCATCTACTCATTTATTATCCTCCTACCCTAGTTCTCTTATTTCTAATTAGAAACACACTTTGTTATCGAAAAAATATAAACAAAGAAACCACCCAATAATCAAATCTTTGCACCACATGCAGAAGATAAGACACTGGACGGTAAACAGTAAGTAAAGGCACCAACCTGACCACCGCGATTCATCCTCTGTGCATTGGGAAACACAAAACTCAACTCCTACACAAAAGAATTGAATAACAATAAACAATGAGATATCTGCAAAGCATCAAACAAATATATACAAAACATAGTTTATTTAAATAAAAAGAATTGAAACAAAAATTCACCAAAGAAAGCAAACCTTAACAAACTGTTGAAGAGGAGCACTCGGATCCCTGGAAGTAGTCAGCAAAATTTTAGGATCCTTTTCCGCAGCATAAGCATACTCATCGTCAATGTGCGTTCTCGGAACTGAATTCGTTCACAAACCACAATTAGGTGAAACAAGCAAAACAAAAAAAAAAACTAATATAACCCAGAAAGGGAAATAGAATCCATACTAACTGTTACAAAATTCACAACAACAAAAAAGGGTATAAATGTAAATATACCAGCGGTGTTTTCATCTTCAAGGTCGATTTCACAGCGAAGTGCAGCTTCCTCGTTTCTGAGTTCAGTGGGTATGGGTTTCCCTTCTGCAAAAAAAAAATAAAAAAAATTTATGAGAAATAATAAAATGAATAATAAAAATGAAGGAATAGGGATTTGAGTTAGGGAATACCTTGAAGAGCTTCTCTGATTTTGCGCTTCTTTTCGTAGAGCAAGCGTTCTTTGCCTTCTAAGCTCTTTCGATACAAATACTCTCTCCTCAAACGGATGTTTCTACGCAGCATTTTTCAATACACTCACAAAACAAAAACCCTTTCACAGAGCACCGTTCCGTTCTGTTCTGTTGAATAGAGATAAGGGAGGAAATAAAAACACAGGCAACGAAGTGAAGAGAGTGTGGAGCGGCGGCGGCAGGAAGATGAGAGAAGGAAGGAAGGAAAGTAAAGAAGAGATGGGAAAGTAAGGTTGGAGCAAGACGGGGTTGAAATGCTGCACAGACTACAGAGAAATAGGGGAAGCTTGAATTCAATTTTGATCTACGACATACAGTACTACATAACCAGTTAATAAAGTGGCGGTTTCTGCATATTTATTCAATTTTCTAAAGAATCACAGAAAAGTTAAAAGAAGCAGTGACACGCATGCTATAGTTGAAGTAGAGATACAATTTAACTTGAATTCATTGCAACATTTCATCAAACAGTTAATGTTGTAAAACGAAAACATTTAATCAAATCTTAACTTGAATTCAGTGCAACATTTCATCAAACAGTTAGTGTGCTAAAACGAAAACATTTAATCAAATCTTAACGGTGCGGGAAAGAGGATTCATGAATCAGAAAAAAAATCGAATCGTCAGTAGCCATCGTCAAAAAACACCGATGTGAAATTGAGTAAGGGAAAACAAGTAAAGAAGATCAAAGCCATGGAATTTGGACAAGGGAAGCAAAACCCAACTTCAGATTAAGCTCTAAATCCCCCTTCACAAGTAAGGTACTTCTATTTCCAGCGGAACAAAGAAGAAAAAGACACTGAGAGTGTTGAAGAAAACCCTTGAAATGTAGGAACGGATTATGTGGTGTTTGCCGGAAGAGTAATACTCATTCATCTATAAAGCAAGACAAAGAGAAAGCAACAAAGTGAATGGTAGTAATAGTGTTACCTGAGAATTGGTGGTTGCGGAGATTCGGACGACTGCACTGCACGTTGACGGCGGTGCGTGACCAGCGGGTTCGAGAGTGAGTGGTGTGAAATAGACGCTGAGGTCGAGATCGAGAAGTGAGAACTGACAAGGGAGGATTATGGTTTCCTAATTTCCTTCTTATATTTATATACATAAGGATACTATTGAAATTTTACTCTTCTTTTACTTTTTACACATGATGAAAAAAAACTTTATTTACGTTTAAGCTATTCATTTAACTATTTTTGGATTTATTCAAGTGTGAACAAATTCATTTAAACTAATTTTATAAAAAATTATAATTAGTTTAAAAAATTCAATCTAGAAAATCATCACCAAATTTTGAAATATATTTGATTATTTTATAAAAAATATTAAAAAGCATACTTGATCCAGCAACAAACTCAATTGTTTGATAATAGATATATTTATTTTATTTACTTTGCAAACATTGGTTAAACTAATTAATGATACATTATTTTTACAGAAAATACATGATATTTATTTAAGAAACTATTTACTATATTTTCAATAACACATTATGCAAAATTATTAAATATATGATATTAAATATTTAAATTACCATACAAAAATAAATAT
>PYAF01003977.1:173208-204314 GCA_007407185.1 Glycine tomentella
TCAATTATTATTAAACTGCCCTGAAAATAAAAAAATAGGAATAATTAAACTTAGAAAATCCAAATTAATTAAAATCTGAATTATCGGTCCAATTAAATCCTAAATGAGAAACAGTGCAAAATATAAACAATTAAGCACAAGTTAGGGATTAAAATGAATACAGAAAGATGAGTAAATAGTGACAAATAGTGACTCATCATCATCCAACATTGCTGGCAGTGGTTGAGGTGAACAAGTTGCCTTCACTGACTTCTTAAGCAGTCAAATATGAAAATCTGGGTGAATTTTACTACCTGCAGGAAGTTCCAATCTGTAAGCCATTTCTCCAATTCTCTGAATGACTTGATAAGGCCCATAAAATCTAGGACTCAATTTTTAATTGGGTTTTCTTGCCAGTGACTTCATTCTATAAGGCTGTATTTTTAGGAAAACCCAATCCCCCACCTAAAAACTCAGCTCCCTCCTATGCTTATTAGCATGCTTCCTCATCTGATCCTGAGATTTCAGTAAATTACCCTCAACTCCTGCAACAAAGCATCTCTGTCCTTGCATAACTGATTCACTTCTTCCAGCTTAGAAGGGATATTAGCTCCTCTTATCAACAAAGGACGTTCCTGTCCATACAATGCTTGAAAAGGAGACATCTTGGCAGATCCATTATAATTTGTATTGAACCAGAATTCAGCCCAAGCTAGCTGAGCAGGCCACTGCTTAGGTTTGGTCCCTCTCACACTTCAAATAAGCCTCCAAACACCTATTTACTACCTCTGTCTGCCCATCTGTTTGTGGGTGATTGGCAGAGCTCATCTTCAATTGATTGCCTGCCTTTTTGAACAATTCCTTCCAAAATAGGCTCATGAATAACCTATCTCTATCAAAAACTATAGAGGTAGGAAACCCATGCAGCCTGACAATCTCCTGGATGAACACCTCAGCTACTTCCTTAGCTGTATAAGGATGACCCAATGACAAGAAATGGGCATACTTAGTCAGCCTATCTACTATTACTAAAATAGTATCTTTTTCTTGTGCTTTTGGCAACCCTCCAATAAAATCCATGGATATATCAGTCCATACCTTAGTTGGAATAGGTAAGGGCTGAAGCAATCCAGCTGGGGACAAGGTGCTGGCTTTATTCTTTTGGCATATGTCACACTCAACCACATACTCCTTTATAGTGTTCTTCATTCCATGCCAAAATATCACATTAGCTACCCTTTTATAGGTTCTAAAAAATCCAGCATGCCCCCCTACAGGTGAATCATGTAATTCCTTTGAAGGTAAAGGAATTCTAGCAGAATTTTATGGCAAAACCAACCTGTTCTTGTAATAATGCTTGCCTCCCTGAATTGTATAGCTAGGTTTCTCAGCTGTTTTAGTGAGAATACCCTGATAAATCTCATACAATTGCTGATCTGCTCTCAGTTCATCATCCCAATCAACCCATTCGTCCTCTTGTACCATAGATACTACAGAAAAAACAAACTGCCTTGATAGTGCATCAGTCACCACATTTTCTTTTCCAGGTCTGTATTGGATTTCAAAATTATATCCAATCAGCTTCACAGCCCATTTAAATTGCTCATCATTCAACAACCTTTGCTCATTAAGGAACTTTAAACTCTGTTGGTCAGTTCTGATGATGAACTTTCCCCCTAACAGATAATGTCCCCACTTCTATACAGCTAACACAACTGCCATCAACTCCCTTTCATAGACTGATTTAAGCTGGCCTCTTTCAGATAAGGCCTTACTCCAAAAAGCCAAAGGTCTGCCCTCCTGTACAGTACAGCACCTAACCCTGATCCTAATGCATCATTCTCTAATACAAATGGCTTAGAAAAATCAGGCACCATTAACACAGGCAGTTCACTCATCACTCCCTTCAACTTTTCAAATGACTTATCAGCTGCAGGGGTCCATTGAAAAACATCTTTCTTCAACAAAGCATTAAGTGGTTGTGCCTACTTCCCATAATCCTTTACAAACCTTCTGTAATATCCTGTCAGCCCTAGAAACCCTCTCAAACCCTTGATGTCTCTAGGTACATGCCATTTGCTCATTGCCTCCAACTTACTTGGGTCTGCCTCCACTCCTTTTCCTGAAATCAAATGACCCAAAAACTCCAATGACCTTTGACCAAAGGTACATTTTTTTCTATTCACATGCAGTTCCTGTTGCCGCAGTACCTGTAAAACTGCCTTTAGATGCAATTGGTGCTCTCCCACATCCTTGCTGTACACCAATATATCATCAAAGAAAACTAACACAAATTGTCTTAAGGATGGCCTGAGAACTTCATTCATCAATGCTTGGAAAGTTGAAGGAGCATTAGTCAAACCAAAAGGCATGACCAAAAACTCATAATGACCTTCATGAGTTCTAAAGGCTGTCTTATGCACATCTTCAGCCTTCATTCTAATCTGATGGTACCCAGCCCTTAAGTCCAATTTAGAGAACCACTGTGCTCCTCCAATTTCATCTAATAACTCCTCTATTATAGGTATGGGAAACCTATCTGGTACTGTAATTTTGTTAAGAACCCTATAATCCACACAAAACCTCCAGCTGCCATCTTATTTCTTCACTAAAATCACAGGACTAGCAAAAGGACTAGTGCTTGCCCTAATAATTCCAGCTATCATCGTCTCCCTCACCAACCTTTCAATCTCATCTTTCTGATAATGAGGATATTTATAAGGTCTAATGTTAGGAATTTTATTACCAGGCTGAAGATCAATGGCATGATCCTTCTTCCTGTGAGGTAGCAGTCCTTGGGATTCCTTAAAAACCCCATCAAACAGCTTCAAAACCTGATCTACTGCTTCAGGCACTGCCTCTCCTTTTTTCTCCTGATCTACTGCTTTAACCTCCACCAGAAATCTCTGATTAGCCTCCCCCATACTCCCTTTGATCAGCTTTAGGCTGATAGCAGCCTTAATCAACTCAGGTTCAGCTTTCAACACAATTCTCTTATTCTGAACCTTAACATCCAAGGTCAACTTGTCAAAATTTTCCTTCACTTCTCCCAATCCAGCTAACCACTCCTCCCCTAGCACTACATCAGCACCTCCTAGTTCAAACAGATAATAGGTTTGAACCACTTGTAACCCTTGTAATTCAATTGCTAAATCCTTACACATGCCCTTACATCTCTCACCTTATGTTCATATCCCACTTCCACAGAATAGGGCTGTGTAGGAGTCACCTCTAACTCCAATTCTTTCGCCAATTTTAGAGAAATAAAATTGTGAGTAGCCCCACAATCAATTAAGACCACCACCTTCTTCTCTTTTATTTCTCCCAACAACTTGAGAGACTCCTTGGTTGTGAACCCTTCAATACTGTGCAATGAGAGTTGGTGCAGCTCTTCCCCCTTCTCTTCTTCCAGCTCTTCTTGCTCCTCTCCATCACTCTCTTCCCCTTCTTCCTCCATAATCATTATCCTCAGTTGTTTGTTCTTACAAACATGAGTGGGGTGATACCTTTCATTACAAGTAAAACACTCCCCCTTCCTCATTTTTTCATTCACCTCCATAGGAGACAGCCTATGGAAGGTTTTCTTTTTATTCGAGGCCTCCCCTCCAGGTTTAGCCACCCCCAAGGGTTCCACCACCTTGCTACTACCCTGCTGCCACTCCCTACCACTTCTTGGACCTAAAAAATTAGGTCTTTGGAAAGCTTGATTCAATTTCGTAGTTCTGGGTAAATTGCCCAGAATTTTGTTTTTTTCTTCAACCTATCTTGCCTTCATCATGGTATCCAGCCATGACTTAGGTTCATGCGCCCTTACTTTTGTCCCAATTTTCTCTTTTAACCCCTTCAAGAATAATTTTTTTAGAAAGATTTCATCCAAAACCCTTCCTGCCCCTACATGCTTTTCAAACTGACCAATGTAGGCCTGCACACTATCATCTCGCTTTAATGCTTACAAAGACTGAAAAGGGCTTGCCACACTTGCGCCTTGAAACCTCTGAACCATTGCTAACTTGAAACCCTCCCATGATTGGGAAGTACTCTACGATTCCCATCATCGGAACCATGTATAATGCCTCACCCTCCATAGCCACCAGAATGGCGTCCAATTTCTCTTCCTCCCCCACAACCTGGAGACGAAAATACTTCTCTATTCTCGACACACCCTGCGGGATCCTCCCTTGCGAACACAGGCAACTCAATTTGCCTCCACTGTCGTGCAACCTCCTCTCCTCCTTCCTTGTTTCTTCCCTTCTCCCCCTTCGCACAAACCGGTTCCTCCATCTCCAACCTCTCCAAGGTCGCGGCTAAACGCTGCAGCACTCCTTCTATCGAATCCAATCGGGTTTCCATTGCGACCCGATTGGTCTCCATCATCTCGCGATTCAGCTGGGTAGCTTCTCGCTTCTCTTCCATCGCGCGTTCCAGAGCCTCCATTCTTGCGTCCATCTTGTTGCTATTCTTCAATCCCATTCACCTCACAAAGCCCCAAGATTGAAGCTCTGATACCAGTTAATAGGAATTGGTTCAGATATGCAAGAAAGAATAAATATTATTGAATACTGGAGTCTAGCTCCTGCGGTTACAACAGTGATCTTGCAAGGGAATCACTACCTCCTGAAACACTCCTCAGAGATCCCTTTTCTCACTGCCTCTCTGCTATTTATAACTTCCCTCCCATTAGTTAGTTATAACTAACTCAGCCTTAGTTATACTAATTGTTATATTACTATCTAAACCCCCTAGAATAGGTTCAGACCACTAACCAATTTTTTAGCAAGTCATGGAATAATTCATAGATTGATCCGTCCTCACACACATCACCAAAATGGCGTAGTGGAGAGGAAACACAGTCATGTTGTAGAATTGGGCCTTCCTCTTCTCAAACAAGCCTCTCTGCCTCTCAAATTTTGGGACTTTGCTTTCACCATAGCAGTGTATTTGATCAATAGATTACCTACCATCTCCCTGAACTTTAATGTTCCCTACACTGTTCTATTCAATAAACCCCCAGATTATAATTTTCTTAAAGCCTTTGGTTGCTCTTGTTAGTTGTTTCCCTTTCTTAGAGCCTACAATCGACACAAACTTGAATTTAGGTCTCATGAGTGTTTTCTAGGATATTCCACATCTCATAAGGACTATAAGTGTCTCTCTCCTACTGGCAAACTCTTCATCTCCAAGGATGTTGTTTTCAATGAAGTTAAATTTCCTTATCCGTATATGTTTGTCTCCCTCCAAGCCTGAGTCACCTCCTATTAACCCTACTCTTATTCCCTTTATACCTATTGTTCCTCAACTCATTCCCCTTTCAATCCTCTTCCAGCAACTCTATTGCTGGTTCTTCCTCTGTCAATCCCACAGCTGATTCAATTCCTTATTCTAGTCCTAATGTCAATGCTGATTCTAGTCCTACAATTGAAACTGAGTCTGCTAGTCTTAACATTGAAGCTGGATCTACATCTGTGCAAGAGCTCCAGTCATCAGATCTGTTTCTTTCTGATACTTCACACAGTGTAGCATCAGAAAATGTTCCTGCAGTTTCCTCACCTGCAAGACCAGTTAATTCCTATTCAATGCAGACCAGATCAAAGCCTGGAATTCATTTACCTAGAATTAACCCCACTTAGTTACTTGCTCACTGTGAACCAAAGTCTATAAAGCAAGCTCTGGCTGCTCCAAAGTGGTTTACTGCAATGAAACAAGAATATGAGGCACTGATACATAACAAGACCTGGTATTTAGTTTCTCTTCCCTCTAATAGAAAAGCAGTGGGCTGCAAGTGGGTGTTCAGAGTCAAGGAAAATGCAGATGGGACTGTCAACAGGTATAAAGCTTGTCAAGTAGCAAAAGGGTTTCATCAAGGGGAGGGTTCGGATTTTAATGAAACTTTTTCTCCTGTTATCAAACCTGTTACAGTAAGGCTGATTCTAACCTTGGCTCTAACCAATAATTGGAAACTATTTCAACTTGATATCAATAATGCTTTCTTAAATGGTTTTCTAGAAGAAACCATTTATATGAAGCAACCTGCAGTCTTTGAAAATCCCAATACTACTCTAGTTTGTAAACTAAACAAAGCTCTATATGGGCTTAAGCAAGCACCAAGACAGTGGTTTGACAGACTTAAGTCCACTGTTTTGCAGCTTGGCTTCTCTGCAAACAATGTGACCCATCTCTCTTTGTTTTCAAAGATGCTTCTCATATCATTTATCTCTTGGTATATGTTGGCAGTTCTGTCACCCTAGTCCAGCAATTTACTGTCAAGCTTCATTCTTATTTTTCTCTAAAACAACTTGGGAAGCTAGATTACTTCTTGGGAATTGAGGTCAAGACTATGACTGATGGCTCTATTCTTCTGACTCAAAGCAAATAAATAATAGATCTTCTACAGAAAACTAAAATGGCTGAGGCTCAACCTATTGCTTCTCCCATGGTTTCTGGATGTAAGCTCACTAAAACAGGAGCAGATATATTCTCAGATCCCACTCCATATAGAGCAGTGGTTGGAGCACTTCAATACTCCACCATAACCAGACCTAAGCTTAGTTTTGCTGTAAACAAAGTCTGTCAATTCATGGCTAATCCTGTTGAAACTCACTAGACAGCTGTAAAAAGAATACTTAGGTATCTAAAAGGCTCTTTACATCATGGCTTACTTCTCAAAGCTGCTACTCCAGGGGTTCTATTCTGATTAAAGCTATATGTGATGCAGATTGGTGATCTGATCCTGTCGATCGAAGGTCTACATCATGAGTTGCTATTTATTGTGGTTTTAATCTTATTTCTTGGTGGTCTAAAAACAACAGATTGTTGCAAGGTCAAGTACTGAAGCTGAGTATTGACTAGATTTCTTTTCTTGAGGTCCAAACTCAATGTACTTGAGTCTCCTTCAAAGAGTAAACCCCATTGAGTTTGAGATTTTTTTTGGGGGGGGGGGGGTAGCGTATTCATTTTTCCCTATGCAGGCTCTTACAAATTCATTCTCCAAGCTGATTATTACTCATTCTCCTTATTGAGCATGCAATCATGCTGCTACTTTTCTGTTTCTTTCTGTGCTATCTGAGAGCAATTAACATGACTCTGAAGTATCTATTTCTAAGTATATAAGTAGTCAGCACCAGATAGCGGTGTGGAGCAACCAGCCCCTAAAAGGCTAAAGTGGGATGGCTGCTATTGCAAAGTCCAGAAAAATATAGATTAATTTATAATTTTATATCATGCATACTGAAAAATAGAAAAATACACAAAAGATAGTAATTACTAGGGGCGGCATAAGTGAATAACAGAAAAGATTTAAAAGATAAAAAAATACAAAAAAATGAAAGACGAAATCACCAATTGTTTAAAAAAAAATAGTTAATTATTAATAAGGGATAATTATTGGGAGGGGGTAAGCAGTAACGAAAAGTTTAAAAAATACAAAAAAAAAATACAAAAAAATGAAAAAACGAAATTGCAAACTGTTTAAAAGACAATAATTAATAGGGAGGGATAATTAATTTGGGGGGTGGGGGGCGGGGTTAAGTGGTAACCGAAAAGTTTAAAAGATATAAAAGGATGATCTCAGATTTTTATTCGATGTTTTAATCGATAAGACGATCTAAATTATAATTGTGCCTCATCCCGCACACACCTGCTGCTACTCGCAGCAAAATGCCACCACAACTGGCACTATTGCAAACCTGCATCACACCACTGTATTGCGTCATGTAAGGTTAAATACGCGACCACAATTTGCCGCTAACACATGATGCATTGTAACAAGCATCCACCATGACAGATATGGCTGAGATGATAGTGGTTTTGCTTTAATCTGTCTATAAGCATTTTCTCTATCATTTATTTTTTTATATAAGAAAACAAAGTTGTCATGGTGCTACCGAAAAATAAGGTTGTCAAGTGACTCATGAAGAAAATATAAAAAAAAGTCTTGCTAGAGTTGAGATGACCAGTGACAGAGAATGAAATGCTGTGAAACTGATAGAATAATTTTTTTCATTGTATGTGTGTTTAATATTATGCATGACTCCTGATATTACGTCTCTCTTCTTTAGTGGAATTTCATAACAAGAAGGTTTTTGTGCAACATGTGGAGACTATAAGCAGCTCTGAGGTCACCTTTGATATCGTGCAATCCTTTGTTGTAAGTTGCCCACCTAGACGGTGGTTACAGATTCTTTCTCCATATGATATAGAGTAGCAACATGATGTGTATTTTTGGACTGATGCTCTCTCGGCTAAGTCACTTTGTTCTCCATTTTCAACATCTTTTATTTCAGTTTATTGAGTTGGTCTTCTCAATAAGTGACAACTTTTAATCATCATTGATAAACTGGATAAATGTGCCCTTATAAATTGTCTGTTTCTTTAGGATCCTGGTTCCAGTGGTGCATCTGATTCCAAGTCAAAAATTGAGAAAAGAAAGAACTTCTTTAACAGGGATAATGTAAGCCCTTTCTTCTTCCCTTCTCTTCCCCTCTCTCATCTGCTTGTACATGCTTAAAGTAACCAAATAACTGCTCACCCTAATTATACTTTTGTATTAACTTCACATTTCTAATTATACTGTCTTTCAACATTTCCTACTTTTAATGTCTGCAGAAGCAAGATCAGCTATTGTCTAAAGCTAAACAAGAAAAGGAGGTTTGTTACATGACTCATATTACTCATATTTATGAATGTGCACATCTTTGGATGCCCATAATGCTCTTTATTAAGGGATGGGAATATATACTTGATTTTCCAACCTATTGGAAATTGTATTAAAGTCTCTTCTCTCTCTCTATACATGTGGACATGCCCTTGCATCATTTCTTCTTATATCCTTTTATACGACTTTCATCTTACAACCTCCTTTCTGCAATTTTGTATGATTCTGTGATTGGTTTTGGAACTGTTTTTTTTTTCCTGTTCCTTCTGTATTTGTGCTGAAGAATTTCATTTCATTTGATTTTCCTAGTTGCTTTTAACTATATTACCTTGACCTTAAATTAAAGAACTTAATGTGTAGGGCAAGTTTTCGCTCATCTCTTTTGAGTGTTTTCCAAACTCAGATCTAGTTTATTCTTAGTCCTGTTCAAAAACATTGAAATTTTATTACTTTAGGTAAAAAGTATGTTGTTTCCTTCATTAAGAAAAATAACCTAGTGTCTGAGAAGGAAGATTCGAGAAATATAGACTTTTAAGCTCAATTTCATGACTTTTGAGAATTCTGCAATTAATTCTCTTGCTAGAAAATAACAAAAAACAACAACAAAGCCTTATCCCACTAGGTGAAGTCTCCTGCTTGTAAATAAAGTACATGTTTTGCATTTTTATTTGAATAATTATAAAATTTTCAGGGTATAATGCAATCTCCTCCCCTGTTCTGTATCCTCCAATTGAACTCTTTGTATAAGGCTTTGGATATGACTGTCATATGAAAGTCCTATGCTAATTTTCAGTGTAATTGTAATAACAGCATTCCTGGAATTATTCCCCAAGCATTAGTTCAACTAGACATGAACTCATTTGCTTAATGGTGTATCTCGCCTATGCTATGTTATAATATTATGTTTTTGGTTAGATATGGTTGTTCCATTACTCAATTAATCAGTGACTAATGTTTTTATTTATGAAATAGGATGAGGATTTAAGTTAATTCACCTAAATTTAAGATTAGTCAGTGTGTTTTTTGTTATTATTTTTGTATTAGAACTCCAATGCTATTTCCAATAGTAAATACATGTAATTGTATTAATAATGGTGATATCCTTGCAAACTCAATTTCTGACTTCCATTTCAAAATCCTGCTTTGCTGTAGGTCCCCTCCCTCTTAAACCCACCCCTTTCATATTTGAAATTATCTTATCTGTAATAATATCTCCTCCCTCTGATGTTGCATCATCTATCTTGAATGACAATGAAACCAATGTTGATGACATACTGCTGCTTCTTTAGCTTTTATACCTAGCATGGTTTACTTGTTGGTATCCTGAATCACCAACTGACCTTCCTTGAGTTGTAATCAACTCACTAAAAATATCAACTCACTAAAATATTGTTTGAGATTGAGTGTTGTTCCTTGTATAACTTACCTTTTAACAGTTTGTATTATGTTTGAAAATTTTGTTTAGAAGACAATGAATAAGGTACATGTTTGCTTATAGACATGGCAATAGATTTTTGTTAGGAGTACACAGATTTCAATTCTATAATTTGTCAAAAGTAATTGGCTTTGGAGTACAGCACAAACATGAAATGATTTTGTAAGTTTCCTTGTGGCAAAATTACATCTCTTTTTATTCTTTCTTCCAGTCTTTGGCAAAAGATGCTCGCTTTGAACAAATATGGAAAAGCAGGAAGGGAAACAAAGGGACAGCACATGATAAAGCATTACAAGAAATGTGCCACTTGTATGACATTGTTCGCATTGACAATGAAGAAAAAGATAAGGAAGTGCAACAGGAGTAAGTATTTCCATCAGAATGTTGTTATGGCAGCAAACATGTTGGTCTGTGGCAACTGGTAGAAGCATGGCAGCAACAATAAATGTATAGTTTTTATATATATATATATATATATATATATATATATATATATATATATAAAACCAAGCATGACTGAAGAATCGAATAGAAAAATAAAAGCAAACAATAATTGTTGGAGTGTTGTGAAGTTTGATCTTCACTTTCCATTGTTAGAGGACTAGAGGAGAACCACTGCTCAAACCAACCAATAGGACAAAGTATAGGGAAATCACTTGGCAGTGGGCACTTGGCAAATATGAGAATAAGTGGAGGCATAATGAGAATAAGAGAATTAGAGGGTATGATGGAACAAGAGAACACAAGGGCAGAATAAAAACAAACAATATCACAAGGATAATAGGTGTAAGAAAAACACAGTAACAGAATTAAAAAAAAAATGGAAAAGATAAAAAGGGCAGAATAAAAACAAAGCAGAGAGAGGCGAGAACAAAAATAGAGAGGCAAAAATAGAGCAGAATATAAACAGAAAATAGAAAGGGAAGAGAAAAAGGATATACAGAGGGGGAAAAACAAACAGAAAACAGAGATGTTAGTTGCCAGAGTATGAGTTGGGTTTATGGAGGTCGCTGTTGCTAGAGATGGAAGAGAGGTGGAAAACTTGAGCGAAAACGGAGTGGTGGAGTAAGAAGGCTGGAGAGGTGAGTGAGTCTTTTGTTATTTAGGGCAGCTGGAGTAGTGAGTGAGACTTCTATTATTTAGGGTTCCAAAAAACTCATGGGTCACAGGGTTATGTGATGAAAATGGTTGGGTCAACTGGACAATCTTTTGTTTTTCATTTTCTTTTTTGTGGGCTATTTCTGCCATAACCACCACCTGTGCCGTGGTCACTGCAAGAGTGGTGCTGCCATGGCCCACCATATGAAACACAGCCATGCCATGACCTCTGTATGTTATCTTATTGTATTTTTGCCATGCCATACTGTCATGGTAGCCATTTAACAACACCGTTCCATCCGAGTTTTTGTTATCAAGTTTGGATAATTATCATGGGAAACCACATTTCTTGTGATCAATGCAGGGAAATGTCATTGGAGGATCAACGACTTTTGTCTAGTTACCTCCCTTTACTGAGAGAGTTTATTCCTAATGCGGCTGCAGAGGTTGAAACTGATTTGATTGCTCAGATGGTTGGTCATTCCCAAGAAGGTAGTTAGTTAGTTGCTAACTACCATTAAAAATTGCTACTTTTTGCCTAACCTTTATTTAAATAACTGACAGATGATGAGTGGAGGAAAACACATTTTCTTACTCTTGTTTATCATACAATAGTTATATTTTAGAGTTATCTTGTGACATTTTATCATTGATGTCGACACTTCAATAAATGCTGACCTATTTTTTTTTTTGTTTAATTAATTGGCTGCGATGCATTGTTTTGTGTGACATACACAGAGAATTATGTGTACGACCTCTACACCGTGAAGGATGAGATGGATATAAACGTTGATGATTCTTCGTGTTCATATCCACTGTGAGTATTGTCAATACTTGTTCAATTAGTCTTTGTATTTTCTTGCTTCTTGACACTGTCGGTGATCATTGGCTCAGAGTTCAAGTTGAGGAGGAGGACTATTATGATGGGACAGATCATTCAGATTATGAATCTGATGACTCAAATGGTATTTAGCTAATCTACCTTTTTTCATCATTATTCTTTAATGCAAGATCATAAATGGTTAAAGAATCTATTACATTTGTTGGTTACAGCTGAAAACAATCCACTGAATGATTATCCGGATGAGATTTATGAAGAGGATGAAGAGGACAAAGATTCTGAGAATGAATCAGAATGTGAGGATGGCAATACGAGCAATGAATCATCAGATGAGGATATAGAACATGGTTTATCTGAAGATGATGCGGATCCATTATATGATGAGGATTTTGATGAATATGAAGGTGCTGATAGTGATGATGTTGAGCATATGGATGATGAAAATTGGAGGTGGTCGTACCGATGAAGTTGGCTTTAGTTTTATCTTGCAAAATGTAAATCTGATGGGGTAAAAATGTTGTAGGAACAAAATTAAACCTACCATGCAGGGGCCATCCAACTAGACACAGGCTTTTTGGCTATTATTAGGGATGTTTTAAGGCATTTTTGCCTTTATGGACCTATTAGTTTTATGTTGAAATTTGAGCTAGAATGCTTACAAAAATGGCATTTACACGCTGGTTTCTTTATGTTTTCTATCGTTACTCGTTTATTTTTATTATTCTTTGGTAAAAGCTTGTCACTGAAATTTATCTGCCTTTAGATATCATAATCTACAACAATAGTAATTGGTGATATCATTTTAGTTTTTACATATCCTTTCTCAATTTTATCTTGTTTAACTCCCTACTTTCCCATTTAGGCTCCTCACATTTCTCTTATATTTGTTTTTCATTTTTTTAATTTTTTTTAAAATTACTGTTTCAATTTTTTTTCACTTTTTTATTTCGATTCTCAATTAACTACGTTAGTTATATTGATAAAGTAAATCACAGTTAACTATATATAACATTAACTCAAAATTAAAAAATATGAACACCAAGTGGGTTTAATTTTTGAGTCCTGATATTTGAATACTCACAGTAACAGTCACTCATACACTTTTTTTCTCTCACTTGTATAAAATAATGATTTAGTAATGTTTATATTTAATTTTTTAATAAAAAAAGGGGGAAATTGGAAAAATGAAAGAAATCCCCTAATAACTTCGTTTAGAAGTATCTGCAAACCAACTACCCATATATGAAATCAGTTTTGGGATTTAAAGAATAAATTTCTAAATTCTTAGTAGAAGAGGGAAGCATGTCTACAATTTTCACAATGACAACAGATACAAGCAAAGTCAATTTAGATTCTTCAGTTTGTGACATGACCTTTTTTCTTCAGCTTTTTTGTTCTTCAAGGATTATCTTATAATCAGTATGATGTAAAAAATATTTTTAATGTAAAAATATACTGCAGCTTCCATTCCTTTTGTAAACAGAATATTTTACTTACCATCCTTCTCCAACATGCTGTAAAAACAGAGCATCTAAGACACAGGTTGAAAGGGAAGCAGTGAATAAGGAAAATCAGACTACTATGAAAAAATCCCTAAAGCATGGATATCAATTATTATTATTATTACTATTTTTTTTTTACACTGAAATACTCATCATTTCATTCATAATAATAGTCTTAATACATGGAATAGCATGATATAAATTATAGAGACGAGACAAGATGGAGCCACCCTAGCCAATTCATGGGCAAATTGTCTCTTTACAAAACCAATATCATAATTACAATCATCTTTAAGAAATCCCAACTAAGCAACAAACTTCAAAGCTGACAAAAGTGCCCAAGCCTCACCTTCCTGGACGTAAGCATGGACATCACTTTAAGCACTTGTTATGATATCTCAACTCTGGCAACGGGAGATTTTTGAAGCAAATACTCCACCACTTTGGCTACTTACTCATCAGATATCTTGTCTATAGGTAGTTTTCTTTTCACTTTCAATGACTCCCAGTCTCCCATCTAACAAAGCATGGAGGTTTAGGTCTCGTTGGACTGCTTAAGAGATCCTACAAAATTTAGAGTGAATAGAATTTAAGTGGATATTTTGAAATACAAAATTTAGTAGAAAAAATTGACATAGGAATGCAGACACATTATGAGCATTAAAAAATAATTTTTTTGACATAAATAATACAAAAAAATAATTATTTATGCAAAAAATACAAGTGAAAAATTATTTACGTGGACGATACATTTTACTGTTCATGATGGGGAACCGATTTCATAATATGAATAGTTATATTTTTTTTTACTTAGTTTAGAAATCGGTTTCCTGGAATCAATTTCTAAACAATTTTTTATTTTTTTTATAACACGCGTTATGAGAAACCGATTTGATAATGTGTGTGTGTGTGTTTTTTTTTTCATATCAATGATATGAAATTGGTTTCCTAGGAACCAAATTCATAACGCAGTTTTTTTTATACATATATTTATTTTAAAATATATTTATTTTTGTATTATAATTTTTTTCATATATTTTATTTTATAATTCATATTCCAATTATTAAATAGATTTATTTTAAAATAATTTACTAAAATGAAACAAAGTGGATTTAAAAGAAAGTGTTGTTAAAAAATAATTTTAAGATGATACTTTTACTACATAATTTTGATTTTTATAAATTATAATTTGTTTTACAATAATTTTTCTTTCAATGATTTATGATTCTATTGTCCAATATAAATAAAAATTAGACTTATATAAAAAGTCTAATATAAAATAGATCTTTAAATAGATTAATAGACCAAATTTAAACTTTTAAATAGATTAAATCAAACCTTAAAAAAAATCTATGACATATAATAGACCAAACCAATCTAAGGATATCTTTCCATACTTATTAGCATATTTTTTTAACATGTTTATTTTCTTAACATATCATAAATCCTATTAAACTTATATATTTTATTTTATATTGAAATTTTAATTGTATTTTGTTTTAGTTAGAAAATTAAATGAGCAAAAGAAAATAAAAAATATAGCAACAAGTGAAATTGAACTAAAATATTTAAATTTAAAAAATATAACAAAAAATTAAAATACAAAGAATATGACATAAATTCAACGTTGTTGCCTTAAGCCTACATGGTGGGGGCAATTTTTCTTTGAATGACCTAGGATGCGACACACGAAACATCGCTTTGGTTGACCGGGTTCTCAAATATCCATTTCGGTATGGATACGAGAGGAGACTGATTGAGCGTTTTTAGTTTAATATTTTTCTATTCTTCTTAGCTTATTTGACTTCTCTTGGACTCTTAATTTCTCTCTTTAACTAATTTTTTGTCTTAGGCAAACAATTGGACTTAACTGATAATTGTTGCTTATTTTCAGATTTTGTACTTACTTGACCTATCTTCCTTGTGCATGACCTAGCGGATTCTACAAAACTCCAAATGAAGCATATGAAAAGTCCATAGAAAGATAAGAAAGAGAGATACAATTTTGTCAGAGACAAGACGAGGTCAATTCTATCACTTTGATGGTCATTTTAGGCTTCAAAGTCAGAACCTCTGCACTTGAGCTTTGAGTTGCGAGTTGGGCTTTGATTGGCGTAATTAGCATAATTAGTTAGATTAGATGAGCCTAATCAGGACACATCCTTTCCTACTGATTCAGTCACTATATATTAGTGTAGTTAATTAGTTAGTTAGTTAGTTACTTCATTTTGTACAAACATAATTTTTAGCTTATTGTGCAAGTTTTCAGAATTAAAATCTTTTCTCTCTTTTTCTTTCAACTATTCTTCATTGTTCTTCAGTTTTATTCTTCATTTCATTTATGTTCTTCTATTTCCTTACACAAATTTCATGGCTCTTCCACTGATGCTGATCATGGAAGGCTAAACAATGAATCAATCCAAGGATCCAGTCCAAGCAAAGAGAATTTGATTTCTAGTTTGGTATTTCAAATTCTATGTGAATGTTAATTTTCTTCTTCAATCCTCTCTTCGATTTTCATAATTATGAATGTGTTTAGGATTGAAAACGGATTAGGTTATGAATTCATTTCCTAATTTCGAATTTAATCATAGATTATTTGGGTGATATTTCAATTTGGTTTGTGATTTCAATTGATTTAGGAGTTAATTCGATTGAACCGCTTCTAATAACATTGAATGAACCTTCATAATATGATCATTATCTGAGAACTATGATAATTCGCATTGCTTGGTTTGGTGAATTGGATTGATATTCTTGAATTTGTTTTACAACATCTTTTATCAATTCTGTGAGTTTCTACATTTTTCTTCAATTCTAGTTTGTGTTTATGCAATTTCTGTTTATTTTCTGTAAACTGTTTGATAAAAGTTCCCCTATTGTTTATCAATGAATTGAAGATGGAACCAAATTGATCATATCTCTGAGTTGACCTAGGTTAATTATGGCTACACTTCATAATTATCGTAGTGTTATTTGTTTTGTAGTGATTCGACATTCGTTATCAGAGACAGAACGACCCTTAGAATTTCTTTTCTTGTATGGGTCGGTGTAATGCCCTGAAAATTTGATAACTGAAAATATATGTTTGATGTATTTCTTGTATTATTTGATTAGTTTAAGTTACTTGAATTGTTGTGTAAATTATCCTTGTGCAATTGCTTGGTGTGAATGCTAAGTTATGTGGAGTTGTTTGAGCTGCGTTGAAAAAGAGTGATTCTGAGTTTGACCCAAAACCTGTTTGGTTGGTAATATCACAATTCTGGATTGGTCAACCGTTGGATCGCCTTCAAATTTTAAAGGTAGGTTCCTAACCCACATATGCAAAGTGAAAAGTTTGACCATTGGGATTTGCGAAAAAAACATCTGAAGCATGAGATATTAACTTTTCACAGAAGCACTGAAATTTCAAAAATTGGTTCAGCTCGCCCAAGAGAGCCAAAATTCGCATGGGCGAGTCAAGTTGGTTATAATTCGCACAACAACGTTAAAAACACGAAAAACTGGTCTTCTTCCCCAAACAGCCACCCAACCTCCCATCATCCTCCTCCACTAGCCACGACCATCAGTGACGGCCACGAGCCATCGTTTCTTACCGTTGAACCACGGCACAGAAATGAACACTTTAATCGGAGCGGAATCTTCAAAACTCAACTCAAGGATTAAGTAGAGAACGGAGTCTCGAATCCTCCTTTCTTGGTTTCTTTGAGGTAACCATGATTTCCTTGTCTTCTCCTAGCTAGTTTGAAGTCTCTCTTGATATCAATTGTGATTTGGATACCGTTATTGGGTGTTTTTACACTTCCTTTGAAAAACCTTTGAAAATGAGACATTGTAAAAGTTTCCTTTTTATAATATTGATGTCATTTTTGTGACCTTTGTTGAGCTCTGGTCACATTGGTGTCATTGAAATTCCAAAATGATGTCCTTTTCATGTGGACTTCCAAAACACATTTTAGTCCCTTTTTAAATTTAAGTGGGTATTTGACCCCGAATGTTAATGTTAACCTTGTCTTTCAAATCTATACTAAATTATCTTCAATTTGGTATATAGTGCTCTGAGTTTGGGCCAAAGTAAGGGAACTTGATGTTGAATATAGGGGGAGTTGCAAGAAGAAGCTTGATGTTTGCTTGAAGATATTTTTGCTTTTTACATGCCCAATCAAGTATGAAGGCATTTGTAATTTGTTTAAGTTTGATTCAAGTTCATTGCTTTGTGATCCTTGCATTGCATGTGCATTTCACATAAACATGCATTCATAGTTACATTAAAATAAGAAAGTTGATTTCAAAAGAAACTAAGTTCTCATGGTTAAGTTTTTGGAAAAATGAAAACTTACTGTTTTAATCGATTACATAGGGTTTTAATCGATTAAATGTTTTTTTTCTAAATCTGGAAAAGCCATGAAGAACACTTTAATCAATTACGATTACACAAGCTTATTAGAAAACTATGCATTGCTGTTTTAATTGATTACCATGAATCGCAATCGATTACACAGGCTAAATTTGAAAATTGTGCTTTGCTGCTTTAATCGATTACCATAAATCGTAATCGATTACGCAAGCCTATTTGAAAATTGTGTTTTGCTGCTTTAATCGATTACCATAAATCGTAATCGATTACACAAGCCTATTTGAAAAACGTGCTTTGCTGCTTTAATCGATTACATTGCATAATAATCGATTATTCTGTTCATAAACATTTTCCAGAAAGCTGAGGAACAATTTAATCGATTATTTAGTATCTTTAATCGATTACATATGGCAAAATAATCGGTTCACTAGCGGATTAATCGATTATTGTCAGTTAAATCAGTTTTATATAAAGCTTGGTGAGTCTGTTTTTTATAAGTAGACATTGAACGAATTATTCAATACACATGAGTGACTTACCCAAAAGACACTAAGCTTTTTAAGAGTTCAAGAGACTGATTTCTGAGTGAAAAACACATCTTGTGAAGATCAAGATTTCTAAGTTTTTCTATGAAGATGTGTTAGAGAAAAGAAGTTTTCAAGATATTGATTCTAAGCATTAGAATTCATACAACCTGGAATGTGTGGTAATCCCAATTAATTTTTCATTCATTCATACATGAAGGATCACAAATTATGTCTATCTTGAATCTTTCTTTTTAATAGTTTGTGAAATTTGTATTCATTTGTGTTAAATCAATTTGATTCTATCAAGCTTTCTAGAGTGGGTTTCTCAATGTGAAAGATCTGAGTAGTGTTCTCAGAGTCTTAGTGATTTGTCTTCTGATAGGGTTTTAGAATTCAGATTCTTTATCTAGGGTTGATAAAGATAATCACTTGTAAATTGCTTGTAAAGAATATTTTGATTTAGTAAAAACTTTGACCTAGTGTTGGTTGGAAGACACTGGATGTAGCCTCCAAGTTTGTGAGGTGAACCAGTATAAATTGTTGTCTCTTATTCTAATTTTGTATATCTCTCACTGCTTGTATTTGGGTAATCAAGATATAATCAACAATACATAGAGTATGATATGTAGAGGCCATGTGCACCCTGGAATTTCATTCATGCATATATGTTGTTTGAATAGTTATTTATTGTATGGATTTTGTTGGAATTTATTGATGGTTTACTAACGTACTAATGTATTTGGTGGTTTAGTTTTTCCTACTGAGAAATTTTATTTCTCACTAGATTTGTTTCATTTTGTTTAGATGACAAAAGAGATCGTGTTCCATGATGCCCTGGATTTGGTGATGGTGTAGGAATGAAGATAGGAACTAGGCTGGTGTATGAAAAATCTTGTACTTGTACAATAAGACGTGATGTAACACGTAATCAGTTTCGTTTAATGAATGAAGTTTATGTAACGACTCGCCTCGTTGCTATGATATCATCACTCTAAACGTGTAATTTCAATTTTTAATGAAAACTCTATTAATTTGATTATGAAAATGAGAGTAAATTTTCTGCGATAATACATTCATAAAAAAATGCATACATATGTAAATAAATACATACCTACATAGATATATATATATATATATATATATATATATATATATGTTGATTTGAGGGGGAGCTACTTGAAGATTGAAGCAATGTGAAGACTTGGAAATGTTTTGACTTTCAACATGCTTGAAGGCTTGAAGATAAAGATTGTGATTAAATGTAAAAAGAAAGAAAGCTTTCTGTTGATCCAAGTCCTTGCATGCAGACCATTCATATTCATTTAAGCATTACATCACAAAGGCATTAAGTAATTGTTTTGGAACTTAAAAAAAAAGCTAAGTGTTTTGGAAAAATAGCCTTAAGCTGGTTTAATCGATTAATACACATAAAGAATCGATTATATTGTTCTTCAAGCTTTCTGGAAAATTATCAAGAACAATTTAATCGATTACATCATCGGATTAATCGATTATTTCATCTTAGCATACTGATAATCTGCCTTAGTGACTAGTTTAATCGATTACCACCAATCCGTAATCGATTACACTTCATACTTAGAAAAAGTGATCATTGCCTTAATCGATTACCATTCATTTTAATCGATTACTTAGTTCATTACATATTTTGCACTCACTCTGCCTTAATCGATTACTATTTGTTGTAATCGATTATATTACTTAAACATGTTTTTTTACTTACTCTGCTTTAATCGATTACCATGTGTTGTAATCGATTACATTACACAAACATGATTTTTACAAAGCCTGTCTTAATCGATTACCAATTATTTTAATCGATTATTTAGCACAAACTAATTTTTCATACCTCCTGGAGTAATCGATTACACGTCCGGATAATCGATTAAATGACCTGTTGCTGTAACCCAGAACTTGCTATGAACGGTTTAATCGATTACGGGAGCATATGTAATCAATTACAAATTTTAAACAATCGATTACAGAAGCGTTTTTAATCGATTATTTCAGTTACAGTTTTTAGTATAAATAGAACCTGCCTTGTCTGATTAAGAGAAGGAAGTAGAACTTGAATTTTCGAGCACTGAGCATTCTAAAAGCTTTCTAAGCATTCACAAAGGCTTTCTTCTGGGTTCTAAAAGTCTTGCTTCCATTCAAACAAAAATGGGTCATTAGAATTTAGTGAAGCAAAGATAATTCTTTACAAAGTTTAAGGAAAAGTTGTTCTGCATATTGTTTCTGCATTCAACCTGGATTTTCCTATCATATGCATATCATTCTTGGATCATCAGGTGAATTCTTTCCTTACTCTTTGTTGTTGTAAAGTTTCTGATTGAATCTTTGTATGTGAAGTTCTATTGTAATTGGGTTTTCTTGCAAGATTAGAGATAGTGTTTCTCTAAAGACAGCTGAGTAGTGTTCTCAGTGTGGGTGTGGCTTCTAAGGGTCTAATAGGGTTTTAGACTTCTGAACTTTATCTATGGTTGATAAAGAGAAGCTTGTAATTGCTTGTAAGAATAATATTTGCAATAGTGGAACTCTACTCTAGTGTTGAGTAGAAGGAACTGGATGTAGCCTCATAGTGTTTGAGGTGAACCAGTATAAATCTTGTGTTCTTTCATTTTCTGCATATTTGATTATTCTCTTTGTGAATTATGTTTTTAAATGTTGTTTCTTGAGGCATTACAAATCTTGGATTGATCTTGGATAAAGATTCTTGATTGTTTTTGTGATAAAGATCCAAAGGGCAAAGAAACTCTGATTTTGATTCATCAAGTAATTTTTAAATTACCAAGACTAACCAATTCACCCCCCTATTGGTTAAGTGTGAAGTGTTCCCATATTTTACAATATATATATATATATATATATATTAAACATATACATCTCATTCATACGTCAGAACGTAATTCAATTTTTACATATAAATATCAGCTTGAGATTACATGTCTGATCAAATAGAAACAAGGAACCAAGTAAGAAATAGTTGATAACAAAACACAACTCTCTCCCAAAATAAATTTCAACGTTGTCACATTGGCTTGGCAGCTCCAACTAAAAGAAATATCTCTCCAATACCACCAATTGCTGATCATCTGCTTCCACGAACAAAGGTTCGTGATCATCACAGGTACCAACCACACGGTACAAAAATTGCAAGGGTGAGTTTATTAAACAAAACCAGCAAGCATCAAATAACAATAATTAGAAAGGAAACAACAATAACCACCACAAACATTCACAATGATCCATTAGTTCAATACACACTCAACAAACCAGTCATTCATTCATTTCACAAATCAAAACAATCATACTCAGAATAATGTATGCACCTGACTCAACTCTCAGAATGCAATGTGGTATCATCCTCATGGAAATAGCCTCTCTTAGGATAATGATTGAGTAGCTCGTCAAGGTCATCCTGTCGTGCACAGTTGGCTCCCCCCATGGTGATCATCCCTAAGTCTCAAGGGAGTTCCAAACAGAGTGATATGCTCCCTAGTACCCCCGGTACTTACTGCCACCATTCTATTTCCATCCATGCAATTATGAAGTATGAAACATGGGCACCATCAATGGATGACCTGACTAGGAACACATCCTTCATCGCAAGGGTAACCAATCATGCATCCCCCATGTACATACACAACACACCATTGTAGGCTCACCGATGCACTGACCGTGGCTAGGAACAAATCCTTCCTCGCAAGGGTAACCAACAGGTCAATGCACCCCACGTGTACATACACAACATACAACCATGGGCACTATCAATGCATGACTTGGCTAGGAACACATCCTTCCTTGCAAGGGTAACCCGTCATGCACCCTCATGGATATTCATGTGTATCCACATCACACAATGACATTGTCCACAACAACATTATGTTTTATCAATGTCATTATCAACATCAACATCATGTCATCTCAATGTCATCAATAACATCAACATCATTATATTGAAAATAAAGGGAATACTCACAATAACCAAGAGGAGGTGAATTAGTTAAACCTTGGTATTTTAAAATTAATTCAAATCAGAGTTTTAGGATCTTTATCACTTTCAAAACCAAGAAATCTTTTTTCTCAATCAAATAGCTCAGCCCCTTGGAATCAATTTGCTTAAAACAAAACTTGTTGAACAATGAATATGGATCAAAGAATCAATGAACAATTAGAGTATTAGAGACAGAGAAACAATCACACAAGCAATTTATACTGGTTCACTTCACAACTGAAGCTACATCCAGTTTCTTCTAATAAACACTAGATTAGAGTTCCACTATTATAAATCTTGTTCTTACAAGCTTATTACAAGATCTCCCCTTTATCAACCCTAGATAAAGAATAGAAAACTAAAACCCTATTAGAATTTTAAGGAGCAAGAACCAGAGAACACTACTTTGTTTTTTACACTAGAGAATCCTTCTCTAGAACCAAGTAAGAAGAACCCACTTTACAATTGCAATTACAACAGAAATTCAAATATGAATTTACACACAAAGATTAAGGAGAAATACAACCTAATGATCCAGTGAATGTCATGCACATGAATTTCCAAATTAGGTTGAATAGCAAAAACAAAATCAGAATATGCTTTTCCTTATCTTTGAAAAGTTTCTTGCTCAAGATTCATTCAAAGACCCATAAATGATTTGAAAGTAGCAAGAAACAATAGAACACAGAGAATTAATTTGAGAGAATATGGAAAGCTTGTGTATACTCAGAAATACGAATGATCAAAAGTTCTGTAACAAGCCAAGCCTCCAATTCTATTTATAACAAACTCTGTAACTAACAATAATCGATAGCACGAGCCAGATTGTTACTTAATCAATTAATCTGTTCAAGAAGATTTTTGGGTTTTAGCAACGAGCAAAATAATCGATTATCCCGATCTGTAATCGATTAAACCAGAAAGTTCAGTTTCATAAAATGAACTGTGTAATCGATTATTGATTTTGGTAATCGATTAAGTCAGCAGGTTAGAATTTTCAAAATGAACTATGTAATCGATTACAAATGATGGTAATCGATTAAACCAGCAAACCTTAAAAACTTTGTTCAACTATATAATCGATTATGGATGGTGGTAAACGATTAAACCAGGAAGCCTTTAAAACTGATTTTAACTATGTAATCGATTACGAATTATGGTAATCGATTAAAACCTTTAATAAAGCAGTTTCAGTTTCAATCAAAGGCCAAATAATCGATTAATCTGACATGTAATCGATTAAACTGTTTATGAATATTTTCCAGATTTAACAAAGAACAAAATAATCGATTATAGTACTTAGGTAATCGATTAAACCAATAGAAAATCCATTTTCCAAAAACCTTTTAAACAGATTAAAAACTTAACTAAAACATATAAAGCTTTGATGTTTTAGGAAAAGTCATTTAAGCTAATAGATGAATGAATAAATGCATGAATCAATCAAATTGCCTTTCTCTTACACTTGAATCATATAATAAACTTCAAGGCACTCCAAGCATGTTGAAAGCTCAAAACACATTATTGAATCAAAGTCTTTCACTCTTTATGATTCTCCCCCTATATCTAACATTTATTTCATATCATTATCATAAAAATCAATATTCAACATCATCAACCATATCAACATTATCTCATTTCAACATCATCAACCCAATCACATTATCCCATTCATCACAATCCATATTACCACAAGACTGATATTTTAGAAAAATTCTAAATTAAAGAGAAGGACTACAGTATAGAAAACACACTTTTATGCCCATTTAAAAAAAAACTTAATAAAGAATTAAATAGGAAAACACATTATAAAATTTTTGGCAGAGTCTCCTCTGTAATTAAGACTTTTCCGAAAAATCCAATCAACAACAACAACATCATCATTCATAGTTTTATTCACTAATAACAAATTCATCGCATCCCATTAGTTTAAAACACAATTTTCTTGAAAACCAACACACAACAGGGACAAACATACATCACCATAATCGGGTTCCCTGACCCCCAACTATGGTATCAAAAGCTATAACCAAACAATAAACTCCCCTTACCTATCTTTGTCCCTTTGTTAGCTCCTTGTAGCTTCGTTTTGAGATCTCTCAAGTTCACGTGCTAATCTACACGTCATTAAATTCTCATCTTTTAGTATGTTAAACTAGACTTCCTAAGCTTTCTAACAAGGTATCACATGCCTTTTTTGCCAGCAGGCTCAAAATGAGACACTAACATCTCTTATTGTCTTCACAACTGCAATCAGTACAAAATCAATATTTGGATGAAGTTTTGATATGCTAGAGTTAACATCTAGAACTTTAATACCATGTATCATAAGCCTAATTTGAGTAAGAAATGAGAGAGATATAAAATTTTAAAAATAGATGGCAGTAGTTGTTTGGACAGTTTCAGACAGCTTGGGTTCAAATAAATTCTGAGCATGATTCTATGCTCAGTTTGATCCCATATTTTAGGAAAACATAGAAGACATCCTAAGATTTAAAATGAGTGGTTAAACACCTCATTTGGTTAAGTAAAGAGGGAGATATAAAATTCTAAAAACAGTCCAAAATCCAGCTTAAAACCATACTAATTTTAACATCAATACTTACCAAAATATTTGGTTGGAATACTTCAAGAGCTTGGGGAGTAAAATGGTTATCTTCTAATATAACATTTTCGATGAAGAAATGATAGGTAATTTGGTGAAAGGGCTGCAGTGTGTGTGAGAAGAAGAGAAGAGCAAATGAAAGCAAAAAGAGAAAAGGAAGAGAGAAAGTGAACGTAGGGTTTAGAGGAAGCTAGCATTTCATGTTCAAATTCTTGAATCAAGGAGATATTTATAGTAAGAACTTTAGTTAGAATGAAAAGCTTGTTATTCCTTGGTTCAGTTCATGTAACTAAGTAATCATGCTATTGAGATATTTTATTTCCATGCATTTAATGCATTCAAAAGCAAAAATTCCTTTCATTTACCCAAAATGCATGTGAAATGCATCCTAGCAAGGCTTGATTTTTCTTATTCACTTCATTTATGGCTGGTCATGCAGCGTGGAATGCTTGGATGAGCTAGATTCTTCTTTGTTTTATACATGACTGCACAAATATATTATGTATACCATTTCTAGGAAGTACACGTGCACACACACATGATTTGCACTTCCATAACCAATTAAATTTGTTCCAATTCTTACGTACCATACATGCTTTGGTTTATGTTTTTGTTTGTTTCTTTTAATTTAAACCAAGTATACTTCATGTAGCTTTTAGTTATTTACTTAGGTGATCTTGAGCTCCTAACCAACATCCTACACATGCTAGGATTTGTTTCTTCCTTAAATTCACTAATCATAACTAAATCTATTCTAAGCACTTCTAAACTTGCCACTTAGATCCATTTGCTTCTATCCTATCCTTCTTGTACAACCATTAAAGGTGTTTTTCATATGATAATTTTCCTCATCGTATCATCACATGGTCTGAAACTATAGCTCATGATAGCTTTAGATATTCATACGATTTTCCTTCATTTTTACTATAAGGTTTATTTGCTTGCATTTATTATATTGAGTAGTAAAATTTAGATACTTATCTTCTGGCTTACCTAATCATAAATTTTCGGCCAGTAGGTACTCCTAGTTTTCTTGTGATGTTTGTTTGTTACTAAGGGTATTTTGGTAACTTGCCATCTCAGGGGTATTTCTGTAATTCATCAAGTTTTCACAAAAATATCTAAGGTAAAATATCCAAGGGTATATTTTTAATTGTCACTCATCTCCAGGGGTATTATTGTAATTTTCACTTCAAAATATCTAATTGTAATTTTTACTTCAAGGACATTTTTGTAATTTCAACTTTAGGGGCATTATGGTAATTCTTACAAGGAAAAAGGTAATATGGTCATTTCCTTTCAAACATTTTTGTAATATCTCTAATTATCATTTCACACAAATAATTCGAACATAGACCAAACAAACTTCACATAACCTAACATTCACATCAAGTAGTTGCACAATAATTCACACAATATTTCAACCATATATTTTCAGTTATCGAAATTTCAGGGTGTTACAGTTTCCACTTATGAAATTTATATGTTTTAGAATTCTTACTAATATACGTTCTTTAAAAAGAAACATCAATAAAAATTATCTAGAAATATATTAGGTCATTACAGTTTATATTAGGTTGTTATAGTTTTGGTAACATAGCAATTCATCTTGTTAGAGCCTAAGGGGAATGAACTGATTATGCTTTTCTGTGTACTTTGAGTATGAATGTTTATGTGTGATTTTTTGTGCTTGTTGAATTCTGACACACTTTACTTTATATTGAGCTTGATCACTTCAGTATTTTTGTGAAAGTGAATAGAAATTCATGGCTACTAGAAGAACAAGAGGAAGAGTAGTACCACAACCTGGTGGCAACAGTGAAGAAATAAATATTCTTCATGAAATGCTAGCAGCTATGCAAGAGTAAGTGGCTGCTGTAAATCAACAAGCGACTACAACAAGTCAACAAGTTGAGGCAACTACTCAAATGATGAAGCAACTAAACCATAATAATAATAATCATGGTAGTATCAATAACCCTAATCAAGATAACAGTAGGAGGAAGGTGACTAATTTAGGATATCATAAGTTTGCTGAGTTTAGAAAATCTAATCCACCAGTATTTAAGGGAACCTTTAATCTAGATATGACTGAAGAATGAGTTAGAGAAATAGAAAAGATATTTACTGTATTAGATTGTTTTGACCAACAAAAAGTAACTTATGCTACATATATGTTAATATCCGATGCTGAGTATTGGTGGAATAGCCACAAGCAAATTTTGGCAGGTAATGGAGTAGAGATCTCATGGGAGGTGTTTAAAAAAGCATTATACAAGAAGTATTTTCCCATATCAGTGAGGAATGCTAAGGAGATCAAATTTTTTAGGCTTCAACAAGGTAATAGTAGTGTGTCTGAATATATTGCTAAATTCGAACAATTAATTAAAATTTTCTCTACTTATCAGTATAACCCTGATGAGCACTAGAAGTGCATGAAGTTTGAAGGGGGGTTGAGGAAAGATATGTTGGAAGTAGTAGGACTCCTAGAAATTAGGGAGTTTGGTGTTTTAATAAATAAGTGTAGGATAATAGAAGAGTATAAAAGGAGATTTGCTGAAAAGAGAGAGTCAATTAATAATTTTAGAAAGAAATTAGGATCTCAACCTTTTAAATTTAAGAATAAGTTTCAGCAGAGAAAATTTCAGACAGGGCAAGGTTCAGGCAAGGTGATGTGTGGCTGAACCCATTAGCCATTAGTTTTCCCAAATCTACCTTGCAATAAAACCCAAACTACAAGTATTCTCCAAGAACACAAAGTTGTCCAATTTCACGTGGAACAAGGGGCTATTTGTAAGCTTTTAATTCAGCAATGAAAGATGGAAGAGAGGTTAGGGATGAAGGGAGAAGACACCATGGAGAAGCTCTCCAATAAGTTTAAGAAGAATCACCACAATAGCTTGAAGCCATTGATAAGAAACAAGAGGCTCTTACACAAGAACTTGAGAGAAACTCTCACAACAATTTTCAGAATAGTATTAATAAACTAAAGTTAGTTACAATCAATTTTGGACCAGCTTATATAGGCCACGAAATTACACATCAAATGCACATGAAATGACAATTCAAATGAAGCTTGAAGTGCAACAAAATGAGCCTAAATGCAAGCTAAATTAAGCTTGTGGTGCAAGCTTCCCTAAGTCACCTTTGGCTGTCCTAATTTCATGAAGTGGTACAGTATTTTAGCTTCTAAGTACAGCCAACTAATTTACTAAGTTGCTACACAAATTACACACAAGTCCACCTACACCTCTTTACACAATTGCACTAAAAAGCATTTTTATTGTTTCTACTTTTGCTTCTAACAAGTGCTGAATTTAATTTGAATTAAATTGAACTTGAGACATTAAAATCCAACCTTTGTTATCCTTGAGTTGGTGTGCTTCATGCTTGTCCAAATTAGCCTTGATGTGGTCTTGAAGGGTTTGAGTTCTAGCCCTTGTCATGGGTCCTTTAAAGCTCATTCAAGCTCTCCTTCTAGACCTTTAGCTTGCCATGGACCTCCATCATCCCCTCCTTATTGAAAAGAACTTGACCTCAAGTTTACTTCCTCACTTGTACCTACATCATACAAAGAAAGATCACAAACATTGAAAGTATTACTCACACCATACTCACTAGGCAATTCAAGTTTGTAAGCATTGTTGTTGATCCTCTCTAAAATCTTGAAAGGTTCATCTCCTCTTTGTTGGAGCTTGGATTTCCTTTCACGAGGAAATCTATCCTTCCTCAAATGAAGGCACACCGAATCTCCTTCATTAAAGATCACTTGCTTCTTATGCTTATTGGCTTGCTTTGCATATTATTCCATTTTTCTCTTCACATGTGCTTTCACTTGTTCATGCATTTTCCTAACATAAGAAGCTTTAGACAAAAGCATCATGATTAATCATAGAAGAAGTGTTAGGTAAAGGCAATAAATCAAGAGGAGTTAAAGGATTAAAGCCATAAACAATTTCAAAAGAAGATAAGAAAGTAGTCTTGTGAACCACTCTATTGTAAGCAAACTCAATGTGAGGTAGACACTCCTCCCAAGTTCTTAACTAACCCTTGATGTAACATCTAAGGAGTTGACCCAAGGTCTTATTCACCACCTCGATTTGACCATCCATTTGTGCGTGACAAGTTGATAAAACAAGAGTTTTGTACCAAGCTTACCCCACATTATTTTCCAAAAATGGCTAAGGAACTTTGTGTCTCTATCACTCACAATGCTTCTTGGAAATTCATGTAGTCTTACCACTTCTTTGAAGAAAAAATTAGTTACTTCACAAGCATCATTACTCTTATGACAAGGAATGAAGTGTGCCATCTTTGAGAACTATCAACAACAACAAAGAGGTAAGGATCATCCCACACAAAGTATTTAGCATCCCTGAAAAACTTCTTTCTCTGGTGCCAAGTGTAATCATCAGGAATTGCACCAGCTGCTTTGAAATTTTCCATTTTAGCAAACCATGACTTTTCTGTAATATTGAATAGCTTTTCATCAGGAAATTCTTCTTGAATTTCAGGACCTTGTGTGGTTACCTCGTCAATGGTCAGTCTGGAAAGATGATCAGCTACATGATTCTCGCTTCTCTTTTTATCCTTGATTTCTAAATCAAATTCCTGCAAGAGTAGAATCCAACAGATAAGTCTAGGTTTAGAATCAGTTTTGACTAGCAAATATTTTATAGCAGCATGATCAGAAAAAACCACAACCTTAGATCCTATCAAATAAGATCTAAATTTTTCCAAAGCAAACACTACCGCAAGCAATTCTTTCTCAATTGTTGCATAATTAATTTGAGCTTCGTTTAAAATTTTGCTTGCATAATATATAACATGGAAAACTTTATTTTTCCTTTGACCCAAAACTTCTCCTACAGCATAATCACTTGCATCACACATTATTTCAAAATCAAGTGTCCAATTTGGTGTAGTGATTATGGGTGCAGAAATAAGTTTTTGTTTCAAAGTATCAAAAGCTTGTAAACAAAAATCATCAAAATGAAATGAAACTTCTTTGTTCAAGAGATTGCTCAAAGGTTTGGCAATTTTAGAAAAATCTTTGATGAAGCGTCTGTAAAATCCAAGATGTCTTAGAAAACTTCTAATGCTTTTGACATTTGTTGGTGGTGGCAATTTTTCAATGACGTCCACTTTAGCTTTGTCAATCTCAATTCCATGAAAGTAATCTTGTGACCCAATACAATACCTTCAGCTACCATAAAATGAGATTTCTCCCATTTGAGTACATGATTTGTTTCAACACACTGCTTCAAAACAATATCAAGATTAGATAGACATATATCAAAAGAAGATCCAAAAACAGAGAAATCATCCATGAATACTTCAATGCTTTTTTCAACAAGATTAGAAAAAATAGCAAGCATGCATCGTTGAAAGGTAGCAGGTGCATTACAAAGACCGAAAAACATTTTCCTGTAGGCAAAAACACCGAAGGGACAGGTAAAAGCTGTGGAAAATAAGGAATACTTACAAATAACCAAGAGGGGGGGTGAATTGGTTAATGTTGGGAATTTAAAAATTCTTTGTACAAATTCAGAGTTTAAAATCAGAGTATGAAGTCCTTTGGATCTTTATCACAAAACCAAATGAATATCTTTAACCAATAACCATCCAAGACTAGTTATGCTTCAAATTTCAATTCACAGAACAGAGTTCACACAACAAATAAAGATATCTGCAGATATGTACTCTGCTTCTGCAGTTGACAGAGCTACACAAGCTTGTTTCTTGCAATGCCAAGAGATAAGTGAGCTTCCAAGAAGATGACAAGTTCCACTTGTGCTTTTTCTATCAAGCTTACATCCTGCAAAATCTGAGTCAGAATAACCAATTAAATTAATAGATGCATTCTTAGGATACCATAACCCAACATTGGGTGTTGACTTGAGATATTTGATGATCCTTTTCACTGCTGAAAGATGAGACTCCTTTGGGTTTGCTTGATATCTTGCACACAAACAAACACTTAACATTATGTCTGGTCTGCTAGCAGTTAAATAGAGTAATGAACCAATCATTCCTCTATATTTGGATTCATCTACTTTCTTTCCTTTTTCATCTGAATCAAGATAAGTTGAAGTG
>PYAF01003977.1:208918-219235 GCA_007407185.1 Glycine tomentella
TCAAAACTTAGGAATTGATGAAGGTTTTTAGCTTTCAATCGGTTAAAACACGTTTCTAGGTCACAGGGAAGTGTTTAGACTGACAAATAAGGTACTAGGAAGCTTGGGTGCATCAACAATGGAGGCTGGGGCTGAGGAATGAAGAAGAAGAGGTTTTCTTCTTCTCAAAACGCGACTGCCCTCTTATATATTGCCTGCCCGCGCTCTAGCGCTGATCGCGCCAGCTCCCGCGCTGACCGCGGCAGTATGGCGGTTTAGGTGGCGCCACCAGCGCCACTCCCGCGCCTCCAGCGTCAACTTCCAGAACCTGTGGCGCTACCCGCGCGGGGGTATGGCGCCAACTATGCCATAACTTAGGGTTATCACAATCTTAATATTAAAATTGATGTGTAGGTCATAAAACTCTTTTTCTAATATTATTTTTATCATTTGGTTTCATGTGTTTTTTTTTTATCTTTCTTCAACAAGTCTTTTAAGAAAATCTTAATTTGTAAAGGGGTATTAATTTTAATTAAATCTAATAAATAATTGATAAAATGTCAAAGAATATATTCAACCCCTTCCCCTCTTCTAGATTCCCAATTATTCCAACAAGTCTTTTAAGAAAATCTTAATTTGTAAAAGGGTATTAATTTTAATTAAATCCAATAAATAATTGATAAAATGTCAAAGAATATATTCAACCCATTCTCCTCTTCTAGATTCCCAATTATTCGAACAAAGGTAAGGTCTCCCAACTCCTTCTCAATCAAAGAATCAGCCATCCTTCACGTCACTGGATATTCAATTGCAATATTAAAATCGCTACCACATCGGCTAGGAGCAAAGTTAGTTAAATATTTCTTTTTCTTTTTTTCATTTGTTATTTGTAACGGGTCTTCTTATTTCAAATATTGTATCATATTTTTTTTAAAAAAATATTATCTTATAATTGTTGGTTTTTATTCTGAATGTGGTCCACATTTTGTTTTGAAACTACACACTAACAGATTATCCCAATATTATAGCAACGTTCAAGGAACACTTTGGCAAACAAAATTGAACGTTGACTGTAGATTTTGTGGGTGCACAACCGGATCCTTTGATGGCAAGGGTCTTATATATAGCAGTGTGCCTTCCTCCTTTTGGGTCCCCAATACTTACTCTCCATACATAGCTATACACCATCAGTGTGTGAGAACAAAAGTTTGGAAGACTCAGAATCAACAATCCAAGCTCAGAGCAATGGCGGGAGGTATTTATAATCCTATTTATTCCGCATTAGTATTTCAAACCTACATATGGTATTAGAGCTACGCTTTAACTCTGTCTTGCTTTCAATTATGCGTCTGAAATATTTCTTATTTTGAGATTACGATTTACAAGTTTTCGATGCATATTGAGTTTGGAAATCATAAGGAAACGAGATTTCATGAAGTTTTGTGTTTTAAATCGTTGATTTTGATGCATAAATGATTAAAAACCCATCGAGTTTTATACTGGGTTGTAACCTGGTCGGGCCGACCCAGCTGAAGGTTGAAGATGAACAGTGAATTAAAAAAAAAACATTTTTTGCAATTGTTGGGTTTCAAACCTACACCATTCATCTGAAAACTCTCACATGGACCGATGAGCTATTGCATTATTCTTGATATTTAATTGCTTTTTCTGATTCTTATATTGTTATGCGTGTCTGTTATATTAAGATCTTATTAATTTAATTTATGTTGCTCATAATTTATTTATTAATGCAATAAATTGCTAGAATTATGAGTAATGCATTTAAATTATTTATTTATTTAAATTGTATGTTAAATAATTTATTCATAAATAAACATATTGAATAACTATATGCAATGTTATTTCAATTTATTTACATTATTAAGGATGTTATGTAAATATTTAGTTCTTATTAAGAATTAATTAATCTGAATGATTGATTATTTAATTTTATTGTTTATGGTCAATTGCAATAAAATTAATTTTGGAAATAAGAAAATATTTTGTGATCTTTATAATTTAATTGATTAAAGCTTAGCCACAACAACTTTAATTATTTAAATTATATATTAAGAGCATCTAGATCACATAAGGTAAATAATATTAATTGTAATTAGTCATATATAATATAATAGATATTATCCCACATGAATTTCTATTATAGTTTAATATGATTAATTAGGATAAAATATTAAATTATATTTCTTGACTTGCCCACAGGAATCAGGAAACATAACGAAATAGTTTTATCATGATTTTACATGAATTTAATTGAATTAAAATTTTAGCCCATAGGCAAATTTTATGTCGCTAAATTCATAATTAATTTTGAGCATGACTTACATTGGTAAATCATGATACATTATTATTTTATTTTGTCTCAAATCTTAATTATAAGCATATAATTTTGCAGTCATACAGCCTATTAACTCTATTGAAGTTCCTGAACTGAAAGGGGATAACTACCCCATTTGGAAGGAAAGAATCCTCTTGAACTTGGGATACGTGGATATTGACTATGCTATCAGGAAACCTGAGCGGCCAACGATTGTTAAATTCAGGGAGAGCTGCTTGAAGCATAAGCAAGATTGATTCAAATCTAAAGTTTTGAGCTTTCAAACATGCAAAGGACAACTTAGAGATTAATTAGGATAAAATGTAAGAGAAAAGCAATTCTGATTATCCTAAAGCATTGCATTCATTCTAACTCATATATAACTTAAAATGGTTTAATAAAAATCACAAGGTTTTCATAAAATGATTAAGTTTCAAACTTGTTTCTAAGGTTTTTGGAAAAAAAAAGGTTTTCTTACTGTTTTAATCGATTACAACATCGTAATAATCGATTATTTTGTTCTTCACTTAACTTGCAAAAGCTTTCATGAGCATTGTAATCGATTACATATCGGATTAATCGATTGTTATACCTTTGGTTTCTAGAAAACTGCCTTGTTGAACATTTTAATCGATTACCTAATGGGTAGTAATCGATTACATGCTTGTATATGAATTTAAAGAGTTGCTGGGATAATCGATTACATAGGCTTATCTGAAAATAGTCTCTCCCTGCTTTAATCGATTACCACAGATGGTAACCGATTACATAATGTGGTTAAAACTCTAAGTTTTGTACTAGATAATCGATTACCTCGTTCAGTAATTGATTACACAGTTAAAATAGAAAGGCTATGGCTCCTGCTTTAATCGATTACCAATTCTAGTAATCAATTACTCTGTTTCTATGATTGATATGCTTTCCTGGTTTAATCGATTACCAAGGTTAGCAATCAATTACATAGTGTATTTTGCAAATAATGGATGTTTTGTCTTAATCGATTGCATGCTTGAATAATTGATTATTTGGTCCGTTGTAAAAATTCCAGAAAAGCTTATGAACACTTTAATCGATTACATTCTTGGATTAATTGATTACATAAGCAAAATAATCGATTATTTGGCACGTATTAATCGATTAAAGTTGTTACGTTTTACTATTATAAATAGGAAATCACTTTGGTTGATTTTGGAATGTTGCATACTGATACCCATTGAGCCAAAACAGTTCTAAAAGCCTTTCTAAGTGTTTTCAAAGGATTTTTACATGCTTGCTTTGGTTCTAGATTGATCATGAGATTGTGAGTCAATCTTGAGCAAGATTTCATTCAAGGTTAAGGGAAGCTGATTCAATTTGTTAATTCAACCTGTGTTAATCCATCATTTGCATTGTTAATCATTGGTTCATCAGGTTGTTTCTCTCCTTAATCTTTTTGTAATTTTTGTTTTGATTTTGGATGTAATTTTCAGTCTATTGTAATTGGGATTCTTGCTTGTAAACTAGAGATAGGGTTTTTCTAGGGGTTGTACTGAGTAGTGTTCTCAGTGGTTTGTCTCTAAGAATCTAATAGCGTTTTAGATTTCTGTACTTTATCTAGAGTTGATAAAAGAAGACTTTGTAATTACTTGTAGGAACAGAAAATTGCAATAGTGGAACTACATTCTAGTGTTGAGTGGAAGATAACTAGATGTAGCTTCATAGTGTTTGAAGTGAACCAGTATAAATCCTTTGTGTTTTAATTCTTATCTTTATCTTGATCATATTCTGTCAATCTTAACTGTTTGGTTTTGTTTATCAATTAACATTTTGAGCTATTGGACACCTTGAACTGAGCATTTGATTGAATAAGGTTTCTTGGTTTCAAAAGTGATAAAGATCTTAAGGGAAACTCTGATTTTGATTAAGAAAATTTTAATTTACCAAGCTTAACCAATTCACCCCCCTTTTGGTTAAGTGTGAAGTGTTACTATATTCTACAGCGATCATTGAGGACAGTGAGCCAGATGCGGTGGATCTTTATGAAAAATGGTATAGATCCAATCGTCTGTGTGTCATGGTCATTAAGACTAATATATCCGCTGGTATTAGGGGTTCAGTTGAAAAATATGACAATTCCAGAATACTCCTAAAGTCTATTGATGAGAAATTTGAGACTTCGGAAAAGGCATTGGCCAGTACCCTAATCATGAGATTCTCTTCCATGAAACTCACTGCCTTGAAGGGTGTACGTGAGCACATTATGCAGATGAGGGACATTGCAGCTAAGTTGAAAACCTTGGAGGTGGATATGCCTGACAGTTTTCTTGTCCACTTTATTTTGAATACCCTCCCAGCACCATATGGTCCCTTTAAAATATCCTACAACACACATAAAGAAAAGTGGTCTATTAATGAACTTATGACCATGTGTGTTCAGGAAAAGGGAAGGTTATAGATGGAACAAAGAGAGAGTTTGTAACGCCTCAAATTCCCACTTTATGTTGTGTTAATTTTTAATGAAAATAATTTTTCTCTTGTAAATAAAATAGCAAACTAAGGTTTACTAATGACCGATTTCAAAAGGTTTCGTCACTAATTAATATTTAAAGGTTCAGTGTAATATAAAATACAATACAGTCCAATATTTGTTCTATTACATATTACAAACAACTCAAATATTGCATCATAACAAAACATCTTCAGTCAAACATCTTCATCAAAGTCCTCCATCAAAAACAGCCTGCCAATCCTTTTTTACTGTTCATCTTATGATAAACATAATTTAAGCAAATAAAACATATTCATATGCAAATAACAACATCCTTAAAGATGCATGATTCTTTTAGACTCTTATTAATTGGTACCAATAGTCAAGATAGCCCCATCCCAGTGGCACAGAACCGAAATGATCAGTCAGGGTCTCACAGTGTTGCAATAGGATTCTCACCCACACTCATGTGATCATCATGGGTGACGTGATTTCCCCACTGCCAAGTCACCCCCAGCTCAGACTTCTCTTATCTGAACGCTCGAAATCAGTTCCTACAGCTATTTGACACACCTCCTCTTTGAGGCAACTCTTATGTATACCTCATCTCTGAGGTAACTCTTATATACACCTCCTCTGTGAGGTATTCTTATACACATGAAATTGATTCACTTGATTCATAACTCTTTTCATTTTATTAACTCATATTTATTTTCAACATCAGTTCTTCAATCACTGTTTCATTTATTTTACTCAGAAATTCAACATAAATCAAGTACAGAACTCAGCTTAATATTCATGTATAGAATCTCAGCATATCATTCAAGTACAGAGATTCATAGAAACACTCGGCAACACATGGAATTTAGAGAAATTCATAGAAACACTAAGCAACACATGAACTTCAAACACTTATTCAAACACAAACAACACTTAAACTATCTTTATCATAAAGCTTCCCTATACATACCTTGTAATCTCCTAGAAAGCTTGTTTTTCTCTTCCTACTTGGCTAATCTTCTTCCACGTGATTTCTCTAAAAGATGGGGTCTCTTCTACTTGTTTTAGACTTTGAAAAAGAGAGGATGAAAGTGAAATGAAAGGGATATGAGTAGGTAGTTTCACGTGTGACTCTTGTATAAGAGTGGCATGAAAATGACTTCCATTTTGGACCCCCCTTGCCTTTATATAGTGGTTGGAAATTAATAAAATATTCAAGGACATTTTTGCCCTTTCTAACTAATTACCTTTATTTAGTTCCATCTTAACTTAGTTTCTCTTTATTCCATTAGATTCTAACTAAATTTATCCTTATTCTTTTAGATTCCAACTAAGTTCATTATGATTCCTTTACTTTATAAAAAAATCTTCTAGGTTCATTATATGCCATACAAGTGTCCTACCACTTGTTTTTATCTTAAGGCTTGCCTTTACAAGTGTCCAAATTCATGAATCTTACTCCTTATTCCTTGCTTTTCACATGGACTACGCCTAGGCCAAGGAAAATTTTTATTTTCCTTTCATTTATACATATATCATGTTATTTTGCAAATGAAGAAAATAATCTAATTTCATTTTTACCTTATACTTGGCATTTTCTAGGAGGAAGTCAAGTTCAATTTGAATTCTTCTACCTAAAGATAATATTGAATACTGTAATTCGAAAGTTTTCCATAGACTTACTTCAATTACAATATAATTTGCCCATAAATAGTCTATATAGAGTGTTATATAGACTTTACATATAAAGCTGCTCTTTATCTTAATCTTGACTGTCCCATACTACTTTTGACCATCAAAATTACTAAACCATTTTATTAAATAAGTCTATGCATCCTACAATTAAGAGACAATTCCATAGATCTTGTCTATTATTTTTCCATATTTTCTAAAGTTTGAATTCTTTTAAATAAAGTTTCAAAGTTATTATCTTATAAAATTCATAGAAATTCTATTCTAGTATTTTCTATCACAAAGTATTTTGATAATCTGTCGTCTAAGAGTATTCTGTAATTTCATCAAGTTTTCACAAAATTTCTAAGAGTGTCTCAGATAATTTTAATATCAAGGGTATTGTGGTAATTTTCAAAGTATCCAGGGGTATTTACGTAATATTCACCCTAAGGGCATTTCTGTAATTTTTGCTTAAAAGTAAGGGTAATATGATCATTTCTCTTCAAACATTTTTGTAATATCTCTAATCAATATTTTACCCAAATAATTTAAATATAGACTAATCAAATTTCACATAACCTAACATTCATATTAACAATTGCACAAGAGTAATTCATACAACATCTATTTTACAGTTATTAAAATATCAGGGTGTTACAGAGTTCCTTACTCACAATGGAGAAAAGGGACAAGAAAAGAGACAATAAGAACAAGGGAAATGGTAAAATACCACCCCAAAGTGGAATTAAGAAGGAACCATCTCGATGCTTTTTCTGTAAAAAGAAAGGACACATGATGAAAGATTGTTCTAAGTTCAAACAATGGTTTGAGAAAAAAGGTATATCTATATCTTTAGTTTGTTATGAATCTAATATGATAAACATAAATCATAACACATGGTGGATTGACTCTGGTTCTACAATTCATGTTTCAAATACCTTGCATGGTATGGAAAACATAAGGAAGCCAGTGGGAAGTGAGTTATGCATCTATTCAGGAAGCAAGATGAGCTCACCTGTTGAGGCTATTGGGACCTACAATTTGATTTTGAACAGTGGTTTTGTTTTGAATTTGGAAAAGACTTTTTATGTTCCTAGTTTTTCTAAGAACTTAATATCAGTTTCAAGACTAGTACCTTTTGATTATTCCTTTACATTTTATGAGACATCTTTCAGTTTGTTTTATAAATCTAAGTATGTTGGGAATGGTGCATTGATTGATGGTCTTTTCTATATTAATTTGCAAAATGATACCACTTACAACGCTATACATGTTAATGTTGGCACAAAACGATGTGTTGTGAATGAAGATTCCTCTATGTTGTGGCATCGGAGATTAGGACATATCTCCATTCAGAGAATTCAAAGATTGGTACATGATGGAGTACTTAGTACTCTAGATTTTACTGATTTTGAGACTTGTGTAAACTGCATAAAGGGAAAGCAGACTAACAAGTCAAAGAAAGGTGACAAGAGGAGTACCGAACTATTAGAAATCATACATACAGATATTTGTTGTCCAGACATGGACACATATAGTCAGAAATACTTCATCTCTTTTATAGATGCTTATTCGCGATACATGTATTTCTACATGCTTAATAATAAATATGAAGCATTAGATGCCTTGAAGGCATTTAAATTGGAAGTAAACAATGCGGTAAGCAAATTAAGATCGTGAGATCAAATAGAGGTGGAGAATATTATGGTAGATACACTGAAGATGGGCAAGCGCCTGGTCCATTTGCGAAGTTTCTTCAAGAGCATGGGATAGTTGCCCAATACACCATGCCTGCTTCTCTAGATCAAAATAGTGTAGCAGAAAGGAGAAACCGCACATTATTGGATATGGTGCGAAGTATGCTTAGCAGCTCTAAGCTTCCTAAATCTTTGTTGATTAAAGCACTTAAGACGGCTGTGTACATATTGAATCGGGTTCCAACCAAGGCTGTCCCAAAAACACCATTTGAGTTATTTAAAGGTTGGAAACCGAGTTTGCAACATGTGCACATTTGGGTATGCCCGTCTGAGGTTAGAATTTATAACCCACAAGAAAAGAAGCTTGACCCAAGGACCATTAGTGGGTATTTCATTGGATATGCTGAAAGGTCTAAGGGATACAAATTTTACTGTCCATCTCATACTATAAGAATTGTGGAATCAAGAAATGCAAAATTTCTTGAAAATGACTTAATTAGTGGGAGCGATCAATCTGGGAACCTTGTACCTGAGAAAGATCATACGGATGCTCAACCATCCACTTCAAGCATGAGATTGGTTGTTGTTCACAACACCCCTTCAGTTCCAATGGGTGTTATGCAGCCAATCATTGAGAATCCACAATCTGCTGTTGATACTAATCCAGTAGATCAGGTTGTTAACGAGGAACAAGAAATTGTTGATCAACCAATTGAGCAACAAGTTCATGAAGATAATCATGATATAACATTAAGGAAATCTACTAGAATAAGGAAATCAGCGATACCTAGTGATTATGTTGTGTATCTTCAAGAATCTGACTATAACATAGAAGCCGCAAATGACCCTGAAACGTTTTCACAAGCCATGAGTTCTAAGGAATCAAACTTGTGGTATGATGCTATGAAAGATGAGATGAATTCTATGGCATCTAATGGAGTCTGGGATCTTGTTCAATTGCCTGATGGTGCAAAGGCCATTGGTTGTAAATGGGTCCTTAAGACAAAGAAAGACTCATCAGGCAACATTGAAAGATATAAAGCAAGACTCGTAGCCAAAGGATTTACTCAAAAGGAAGGGATTGATTATAAGGAGACATTTTCTCCTGTATCTAGGAAAGATTCTCTTCGTATCGTCTTAGCATTGGTTACACATTTTGACTTAGAGTTGCAGCAAATGGATGTGAAAACAGCCTTTCTCAATGGAGATCTAGAGGAAGAGGTTTACATGAAACAACCAGAAAGATTTTCCTCTAATAATAGTGAGCAATTGGTGTGTAAGCTTAAGAAATCTATATATGGGTTGAAACAGACCTCCCGTCAATGGTATTTGAAGTTTCATGATGTTATTTCCTCATTTGGTTTTGTGGAAAATATTATGGATCAATGTATATACCAGAAGGTTAGTGGGAGCAAAATCTGTTTTCTTATTCTATATGTGGATGACATTTTACTTGCAACCAATGATAAGGGTTTGCTATATGAAGTGAAACAATTTCTCTCTAAAAACTTTGACATGAAAGATATGGGAGATGCCTTTTATGTTATTGGCATCAAGATACATAGAGATAGAATACGTGGTATTCTTGGTTTGTCTCAAGAAACCTATATCAATAAAGTTTTGGAAAGATTTAGGATGAGTAATTGTTCACCAAGTGTGGCTCCCGTTGTAAAGGGTGACAGGTTTGATCTGAGCCAGTGTCCCAAGAATGATCTTGAGCGGGAACAAATGAAGAATATTCCTTATGCCTCAGCTGTTGGAAGCCTTATGTATGCTCAGGTCTGCACAAGACCTGACATTGCTTTTGCTATTGGAGTACTAGGGAGATACCAGAGCAATCCAGGTTTAGACCATTGGAAAGCTGCAAAGAAAGTGATGAGATACCTTCAAGGAACTAAAGACTACATGTTTATGTATAAACGAACTGAAAAATTGGAGGTGATTGGTTATTCAGATTCAGACTACACTGGCTGCATTGACTCAAGAAAATCCACTTCAGGATATATTTTTATGCTAGCCAGTGGAGCTGTGTCTTGGAGAAGTGCCAAGCAGACCTTGACTGCCACTTCCACTATGGAGGCTGAGTTCGTATCTTGTTTTGAGGCTACCTCACATGGTGTATGGATGAAAGGTTTCATTTCTGGGCTTAGAGTCATGGATTCTAT
>PYAF01003977.1:219335-230520 GCA_007407185.1 Glycine tomentella
CTATTTTTATGGCTAAGAAAAACAAAAGTAGTAGTCGAAGCAAGCATATCGACATTAAATATCTAGCCATAATGGAACATGTCAAGAATAAGACAGTGGTTATTGAGCACATTAGTACTGAATTGATGATCGCTGACCCTTTAACTAAGGGCATGCCACCATTTAAATTTAAGGATCATGTAGAAAGAATGGGACTTGGTTCCCTTATGTGATTTTCATTGTAAGAACGATATTATTTTTAAATAAAACTGTATTGTGATGTTTTCTTTCAGTTTATGCGCATTAAAGTTGTTTATTTTGGAAACATCAATAAAGTTTAGACCTAGAATAAACGTTGGGTTTATTCATTAAGTTATATGGGCTTGAGAAATATAATGCATTGTGATACATGGAAGATAATACTCACATATATTAGAGGACCTATCACCATGATTCGTGTATTTTATTTCTTACTATGTAAATAATGGGTTATGTGGACCAAGTGGGGGAATGTTGGTTTTTATTCTGAATGTGGTCCACGTTTTGTTTTGAAACTACCCACTAACAGATTATCCTAATATTATAGCAACATTCAAGGAACACTTTGGCAAACAAACTTGAACGTTGGCTGCAGATTTTGTGGAGATTTTGTGGGTGCACAACCGGATCCTTTGATGGCAAGGGTCTTATATATAGCAATGTGTCTTCCTCCTTTTGGGTCCCCAATACTTACTTTCCATACATAGCTATACACCATCAGTGCGTGAGAGCAAAAGTTTGGAAGACTCATAATCAATAATCCAAGTTCGGAGCAATGATGGGATGTATTTATAATCCTATTTATTTCGCATTAGTATTTCGAACCTACAATAATGAGATTCAGTTTTGCTGTTATTTTGTTTTATAAATTTATTTATAACAATAGTTGTCAATAGAAAGAATTAAAATATACAACACACTGTTTTTTTTTTCATTTTAGGATTTAATTTTGCTTACAATTAATTTTATAAATAGTTTTACTAATAGAAAGAATATACTTTTTTAAAAATTTGAAAGGTTTTTAATTGGTTTTATAAATAATTTTGATTTACGTTAATAAACTAATTCTTATAATAGGTTGAAGTGTTGAAAACCCAAAGAACTCTTTCTTCATTCTTTAAGAAGAAGAAAGATCAATAATTTTAATATATTTAACCTATTTTTGCGTCACAAACTTAAAAATTTTAGTATAAATTTATAAACTTGATGGGTCACCTTTTCAAAAAAAAAAGTCAATAATTTGATTTTATTATATTTAATTTCACAAAATGTAACATTTTATGATTATAATGTGTTCTGGTTCCATCCCTCCATAAGTCAAAAATTTAATAGTAAAAATTAGTCATTGTTAAATTCTCATCCCCTAATATCATAATGTGTTCTGGTTCCGTCCCTGCATAAGTCATTCTTAGGATTGGCAAAATGGGTCTGGCCTGTCGGGCCAGCCCACTTAGCCCGCAAAAAAAAACGCTGGCTGTGTTGATAATATCAGCCCGCAAATCAAAAGTGGGGTGGGCCAGCCTGGCCTGTAAAACTGCGGGCCAAACGCGGGACGGGATGGGCCAGCCCGTTGGGCCAATATTATTTAAAATATTAAATATTAAAATTAAATAGATATATTTAATATATTTTGAAATAGGTATATTCTTTTAATTTATACTCTTTTGCACTCTCATAATTAACTTTTAAGTTTTAATATTAAAATATTTATGATAATGATACTTTCAAATAGTCTTTCATTACTAACATATTACACTTTGGATAGTTTACATCCGTAAATTCCATTTGGAAATAGTGTAATTTTGTGAATTATCACATAACATTATTTATTTAACATTAATTTTAAATTATTTACTTTTATTTAAATTTGTGTTTTTTTTAATTATCATATTTGTATTTTTTAATAATTTTTTTGTATTTCTTTTTAAAATTAATTTTTTTTAAATTTTTTAGGCGGGCTGGCCCGCTAGTCCTCTGGCCCGCATTAAAGCGGGGCGGGCTAGCATTTCCAGCCCGTCCCATTTTTTTGCAGACCAGCCCATTTGCCATCCTTAGTAATTCTACAAAATGATAAAAATCAATATAACTTGTGTTATCGCACAGGTGTCTCCGTTAGTTTTTCATCTATATTTTGTCTCGCACAAAATTGTCCACTTCATTTTTCTATATTCTAATTTCTATCTATATATCTATTAATAAAAGAAGGCTTTTTTTTTTGGGATAGTTGTCATCTTCTCCTAAAAATTTTCCCTCCCTAATGCCAATTCTCTGTCCTTTTTTTCTCCTTTCTTAAATAAACTAATTTAAAAAAATTGAAGAAGCAAAAGAGAATAATATATAAATAGATTTTATAATCAATTATAGAGGTAATTAAAAATAATCACTTTTTATTATGGATCATAAAAATCAATTCGAATTTTGGTGTGTAACGTTACTTTTAATAACAAAAGTATAATTAATTTTTATAATCAATTTAAAAGATAATCTATCAGTTTTCATTACAAAACATAAAAATTAATAAAAAAAAAAAATTGGTGTGTTGCAATGTCAAAAGTCACTAACCATCATGGTTTAAAATTACATATGTAAAGAATATCATTAAAATTATATATATATATATATATATATATATATACACAACAAATTTTTAGCCTCATAATTCACCCGTGCATCGCCGAGACCATATCTAGTCTAGTAGTCAATAAAATCATACAAATGTAAAATTACTATATACTATATTTACTATATACTATGTTTATTATATTTTTGAGTTATTTATAAGATTTTTTGTTTATTTCATTATTTTATAATAATTTATGTTAAATATTTATTATATCATATTATAATTATAATAATAATGATATTGATAAAAAAAAATTATTATAATTTTTTTACATTAATTTAAAGGAAGTAGATACTATGAAGATAGAATAACGATCATGACGATAATTTATTATATTTCCTTAAACACTGAAATAGTGAATATGAAGATCATAATTGTATTTTGTTATTAAAGAAAAATATTTTGATTTAGATTAATTGAGAATTGATAATATTAGTGTAGAATATGATTCAAAGCTATAACATATTGTGAAGGAGATCTAGCTCAATTGATTGAATAAAATACATGGATTATTGTAAGCTTTCTAACCGTCTTTGACTTTTATAGATAAAAAAAACCCCATAACATACTCAAATTAAGGTAATTAGCAAAATTTATGATTTAAACATTCAAACTATCAATTAAAACATTAATATAGATTGATTTTATATATTATAGTGACATAAATACATACATATATATATATATATATATATATATTGAAATAAATTAAAATATAATATGAATGTATATTCTATTTCAAATTTAAAAATCTCAATCATACCAATATATATAGAGAATGTAAACAAAAAATTACCATTTAGGCATTTAATATATAATTGTTATAATCCCAACAATAAATAGTTATGTGGATGTGTTCAACAAAGGTGGATATGAGTTATATATATAGGGGTCATGGTTAAGGGATTATGACATAGGGTCGGGGTAAGGGTTAGGGTTTTGGAGCATTGGATTTCCTGGGGTGAATAAATGACGGTGTGAAACATTGGATTTCATGACGTGAGTAGATAAGGGTCTAAAATAAATTAGATTCCTTGACGTGACTAGATAAGGGTCTGAAATACATTGTATTCTCTTACATGAGTAGATAAGGATCTGAAATACATTGGATTCCCTTATGTGAGTAGATCAGGCTCTGAAATACATTGAATTTACTAGAACATTTCAATCCATGAGGACAACTTTTATCTCTTAGATTTTTATTTGTATCAGCTTTTTTGGTTAAAATAATATTTCATTCTTATAGTTTTCATGTTATTAAATCTATTAAGACAACTTTCGGGTCTCAATTCGGCCCTTAAACACATGAACCAAATGTCAAAGCATAGGAAAAAATTAGTAAAACTTGAACATTTTAATCCATAAGGGCAACTTTTGTCACTTAGGTTCTTATTTGTATCAACTGTTTTGGTTAAAATAATGTTTCATTCCCATAGTTTGATGTCAATAAACCTATTGAGATAACTTTCAGGTCTCGATTCTGCCCTCAAACGCATGAACCTAGTGGCAAAACATAGGAAAAAATTAGTAAAACTTGGACATTTTAATCCATGAGGACAATTTTTGTCACTTAGATTCTTATTTGTATCAGTTGTTTTGGTTAAAATAATGATTCATTTAAATAGTTTTCATGTCAATAAACCTATTAAGACAAATTTCGAGTCTCAATTCAGCCCTCAAATGCATGAACCTAGTGGCCAAAAAACAAGAAAAAAATTACTAACAATTGAAACATTTGAATCCACGAGGACAACTTTGGGTACTTAGATTTTAATTTGTATCAACTATTTTTGTTAACATAACATTCCATTCCCTTAGTTTTGATGTCAACAAAGCCATTAACAAAACTTTCGAGTATCGATTCGGCTTTTAAATGCATTCATCAAATAGGCTAAAATGAAGAACAAATTACTAACACTTGAAGATTTCAATCGATACTTAAAACTTTTGGTATTAAAAAAATATGACGACAACTGGAAAAAACACACATATAAGTCATTACATCTTCATCATCGTGCAACATGCATGTCGTGTACTTGCCACTATTACCAACAAATGATATAAGTAATTGAAAATGTTATCCTTCACCACTTGACCATTTGGTAGAATAATGTTGTTTCCAATAGCTTGCTTCAAGGCATCAAATGAAATTTTGTTGTCAAAATGAACGAACTTTGGTGAATCTCTTACAAATGTTGAACCATGTTTAGTTGTTATAATCGTGTCATCGTAAAACACAATCACATTGACTGATGAAGAAGCCATGGTTTAAGGTATAGGGTTCCAAAAAGGTTTATGGTTGAGGTGATGGATCAAACTTCCTTACTACAAACCATATTTATAATGTTTAATGGCTTGGCAAATACACTTCAAAATGAACAATCAAGATGCCATTGACAAAACCAACAGCCTAGATATCACCAATTGGAGCAACGAACTTTGAATGGCCAAGATCCCACTGATGTGAGAAATTACAAAAATGTTTCCCTTGAAGTGGGAATTTAAATATGTTAATTATAGATAAAAAGAAAAATTGCAAAAAATGCTTAAAGGATAATGACCATATAACCTTTTTCCCTTGATGTGAGAATTACCATATTACCCTTGAAGTGAAAATTACAATAATACCCTTAGATATTTTGGAATTGAGAATTAGCATACTACTCTTGAAGTATAAATTACAATAATACCCTTGGAGTAAGAATTACAATAATACCCTTGGATATTTTGTAAAAACTTGAAGAAGAAATTACAGTAATAACCCTAGAATGACAAATTACCAAATTATCCTTAGTAACATATAAAAACTAGGAATACCTAGACTGGCCGAAAATTTATGATTAGTTAAGCCAGAGGAGAAGTATCTAAAGCTATCATAAGTTAGAGTTTCAGACTATGTGAACACATTAAGTACAAAGATCTTAGGAATCTGATAAAATCTTTGAATATGTAAATAATATCTATGATGTTATGAAGAAAATTACCATATGAGTGTAACATCCCGGACGCTGACGAGGGCGGGGAGTGATCGCCGGTGCAGTGAGGCACGGACAAGGAGCGGCTCCTGGCAGGCTTCCAGCGGGAGGGGTACATGAATGAATCAAATAAACACCTGAATGAGAGGGATCCAGAGGCTGTGCAGGTATGGGACTGTACAGTTGAGGATAACTTAAAGGATTTAATAGGTACTACCTATACCAACAAGGTGCATCTACTTTTCGGTAGCCCATAACATAAGAACTCCATAGTTAAGCGTGCTTGACGTTGAGCAATCTTGGGATGGGTGACCTCCTGGGAAGTTTCTCAGGAAGTGTGTGAGTGAAGACAAAGCACACTGAAAAGTCTTGTGTTGGTATGTAGGGACAGTCGTTGATCCTGCAAGTGGTCGGGCGTTACAATGAGGAACACATGTAATTGGAGGATAGAAGCTAAGGGATCTAAGTGGCAAGCTTAGAAGTGCTTATAATAGATTTATTGAATTCAGGGAGAGCTGCTTGAAGCATAAGTAAGATTGATTCAAGTCTAAAGTTTTGAGCTTTCAAACATGCAAAAGACAACTTGGAGATTAATTAGGATAAAATGTAAGAGAAAAGCAATTCTGATGATCCCAAAGCATTGTATTCATTCTAACTCATATATAACTTAAAATGGTTTAATAAAAATCACAAGGCTTTCATAAAATGGTTAAGTTTCAAACTTATTTCTAAGGTTTTTGTAAAAATAGTTTTCTTGCTGTTTTAATCGATTACAACATCGTAATAATCGATTACTTTGTTTTTCACTTACCTTGGAAAAGCTTTCATGAACATTGTAATCGATTACATATCGGTTTAATCGATTATTATACCTTTGGTTTCTAGAAAACTGCCTTGTTGAACATTTTAATCAATTACCTAATGGGTAGTAATTGATTACATGCTTGTATGTGATTTTAAAGTGTTGCTGGGATAATCGATTACCAATATACTGTAATATATTACATAGGCTTATCTGAAAATAGCCTCTCCCTGCTTTAATCAATTACCACAGATGGTAACCGTTACATAATGTGTTTATAACTGTAAGTTTTGTACTAGATAATCGATTACCTCGATTAGTAATCGATTACACAGTGTAAAATAGAAAGGCTATGGCTTCTGCTTTAATCAATTACCAATTCTAGTAATTGATTACTCTGTTTCTAAGACTGATATGCTTTCCTAGTTTAATCAATTACCAAGGTTAGTAATCGATTACACAGTGTATTTTGAAAATAATGGATGTTCTGTCTTAATCAATTACATGCTTGAATAATCGATTATTTGGTTCGTTGTAAAAATTCCAGAAAAGCTTATGAACATTTTAATCGATTACATTCTTGAATTAATCGATTACATAAGCAAAATAATCGATTATTAATCGATTAAAGTTGTTACGTTTATATGTTATAAATAGGAAATCACTTTGCTTGATTGTGTAACGTTGCATACTGATACTCATTGAGCCAAAATAGTTCTAAAAGCCTTTCTAAGTGTTTTCAAAGGATTTTTTACATGCTTGCTCTGGTTTTGCATTGATCATGAGATTGTGAGTCAATCTTGAGCAAGATTTCATTCAAGGTTAAGGGAAGCTGATTCAATTAGTAAATTCAACCTGTGTTAATTCATCATTTGCATTGTTAATCATTGGATCATCAGGTTGTTTCTCTCCTTAATCTTTTTGTAATTTTCATTTTTTATTTTGGATGTAATTTTCAGTCTATTGTAATTGGGTTTCTTGCTTGTAAACTAGAGATAGGGTTTCTCTAAGGGTTGTACTGAGTAGTGTTCTCAGTGAGTTTGTCTCTAAGAATCTAATAGTGTTTTAGATTTCTGTACTTTATCTAGAGTTGATAAAGGGAGACTTTGTAATTACTTGTAAGAACAGAAAATTGCAATAGTGGAACTCCATTCTAATGTTGAGTTGAAGATAACTGGATGTAACTTCATAGTGTTTAAAGTGAACCAGTATAAATCCTTTGTGTTTTAATTCTTATCTCTATCTTGTTCATATTCTATCAATCTTCTTTGATTGGTTTTGTTTATCAATTAACATTTTGAGCTATTGGACACCTTGAGCTGAGCATTTGATTGAATAAGGTTTCTTGGTTTCAAAAGTGATAAAGATCCTAAGGGAAACTCTGATTTTGTTTAAGAAATTTTTAATTTACCAAGACTAACCAATTCACCCCCCTTGGTTAAGTGTGAAGTGTTCCTATATTCTACAAGATTTAGTCAGGATTAGTTAACTTAAGAAAAGAAACAAAATTTTAGTATAAAGAGACTAAGCAAAGGTGTAGCCGTGTAAGTGAGTGAGTGTGTGTGTGTGTGTGTGTGTGTGTGTGTGTGTGTGCGCCTGAATGTCAGTGTGTGCAAGAGCTAATGCCTTATGTGAAGAAAACAAACAAAACCAAGCATCTTCAAGAAGCCTTCTACGTGCACTTAGCCATTTAATGAAGGAATCTTTACTTTTTTCTTAGTAAGCGTTGCATTTAATGCATAAGATTAAAATATCTTTAGATCATGATTACTTAGTTACATTAGAACCAAACCAAAGACTAACTAAGTTTCATCCTAACTAAATTTTTCCTATAAATACCTCTTTGTTTAAAAATTCTGCACATTGCCAAGCCTTCTCTTAAACCTTACGTTCATTTTCTTCCTTTCTCTCTTCATTTTGTTTTTCATTCTCCTTACTCAAACAAAGCTCTCATCTCCTTCACTAAACCATGTCAACCACACTTTTTGCTCTAGCTTTCTTCACTTAGTTGGATCTGGCTCTTAAGTAAGTTGTTCTTGGAGAAAGGTTGAAGCCTGAAGATCTTGGAGGTGTGTTCCAGCCATGATCTTCAAAAAGCAAGGAGATCTATTGAATCAAGCTCAAGTTAAGAAGAAAGTGCCAATGAAGCTCAAGGTTGGTGTAGGTTTAAGTTTATTTATCACTTGATTCTTGAAATTATTCGAATGACTTTAAGCTGAATTTTGGACTATTTTTAGAATTTTATATCTCCCTCTGTACTTAACCAAACGAGGTTTTTGACCACTCATTTTAAAGCTTAGGATGTCTTGTATGTTGTCCTCAAATATGGGACCAAACTAAGAAGTGAATCATGCCCAGAATTTATTTGAACATAAGTTGTCCGAAATTGTCCACACCCAAACAGTTACTGCCACCCATTTTTAAAAATTTATATATCTCTCTTTTCTTATTCAAATTAGGCTTATGATATAGGGAATTAAAGATCTAGATGTGAACTATAACATATCAAAAATTCATCCAAATCTAGATTGTGTACTACTTGCAGTCTCGAAAACAAGAAAGGATGTGAGTGTTCCATTTTGAGAATGCTGGCAGATTTGAAGATAGACTTTAATATGCTATATCTAAAACTTTATTACTTCAATGAAGGCATGTGATACCTTGTTGGAAAGCTTAGGAAGTCTTGTTTAACATACTAAAATATGGGAATTTAATGACTTGTATAATAATACAGATTTTATGAAAAACCGAATCGTATGTGGTGAGAAATCTTGTTGTTATGATGTTCTTGGGCTGTCGCGATTAATTATATTTATATGAACTTGAATGAGCCATTTTGAGTATTCCAGATTCAGCATGAGATAAATGAGTAGTGGACATGTTGATCTTGCTTATGTTATGATGATGGAGATATTTATGGACTAATGATAGTGTTTAATTGGTTGTGAACACTAACTTGTGTGAACATGTGTTTTGGCCAAGGGTGAGATATGTTAAACAAATTTACAATTTAACTTGTTGTATGGTGTGACCGAACCACAATAGTTTCATGATGTTTTTGATTCAATGATATGAGAATTGTTCCATGGTTGTGGTTGTGGTTGAAAAAACAAGATCTATGTAAAGGTCTTGGAGATAAATGAATATTGAAAGAAAGGTCCACAGAGAAATCTTGGAATTGAATTCTAATTCTCAAGATCCATAGAGTGACTTGAGGTTTTGCTTCATATCCATAGAGTGATATGGAAAGGTCCTTGATCCATAGAGAGATCTTGGATGCTTATGTCCATAGAGTGACTTGAGGTTTTGCTTCATATCCATAGAGTGATGTGGAAAGATCCTTGATCCATAAAGAGATCTTGGATGCTCAAGATCCATAGAGTGACTTGAGATTTTGTTTCATATCCACAGAGTAATATGGAAAAATCTTGATCCATAGAGAGATCTTGGATGCTCAAGATCCAAGAGTGACTTAAGGTTTTGCTTCATATCTATAGAGTGATATGGAAAGATCCTTGATCTATAGAGAGATCTTGGATGTTCATCTCCATAGAATGACTTGAGATTTTGCTTCATATTCATAGAGTGATATGAAAAGATCATTGATCCATAAAGAGATCTTGGTGCTCGTGTCCATATAGTGACTTGAGGTTTTGCTTCATATCCATAGAGTGATATGGAAAGATCCTTGATCTATATAGAGATCTTGGATGCTTATGTCCATAGAGTGACTTGAGATTTTGCTTCTTATCCATAGAGTGATATGGAAAGATCCTTGATCTATAGAGAGATCTTGGATGCTCATGTCCATAGAGTGACTTGAGATTTTGGTACCGGATCCATAAGTATTTCGGAATGTGTCTAGATCCATGTAAAAACTATGGAACTGTTTATTGGTACCAGATGCATAGAATGATTTGGGGGTGTCTAGATCCATAGAGAGACTCTGGAATTGTTTATTTGAAATGAAAGTAATGTGTTGTTTTGTTAGTACTTAAATGAATGATATCTTGTGTGTGGAAGGTTTGATGTGTAAATAAATAGTTTTATTATTGTAAGAATATAAAAGAAATTCAAGTTGTTTTTATGGATAAAATAAATATACTTCGGAATATATGTTTTAAAAATATAAAATGAATTAGAAGTGCAGATGAGTCTATAGGAACATGATTTCAAAATAAACTGAAGTAGCTGGAATGATGACGATGACATGGTTTTGAATTCTTTTGTAAAACTGTTTACACCTATTGGGAATTCTTTGGAATTCTCACTGTTTTAGTGTGTTCCCGTGTCATTCCAGACAGGTAAATCAGGAGGAGCAGCTACAAATTGAAGACAAACTAAAAGATTTCTTCTAATGTTGTAGATTTTTAGTATTTCCTACATGCTTTGTAGTATATGGACATTAATATTATTGTAGAAAATATTATTTACAAGTTATTGTTAGGACTCTTGACAAGCATATCAATTTGTCCTCGTAAGTTACAGAATTTATAAAGATTCGTCTCCACAAGGACTTGAGCTACTCAGTTTATCCATGTAAAATTTAACAGTTCAATAGTTATGTATGTTAGTATATGGATGTCCTAGAGACAATCTTTAGATTAGGACGTACATATACTTTTCAATGTTGTCATGAATAAATTATAAGCGCTCTTTATCTTGTTTCATATTTTGTCTCGATATTATTATTAATATATGAGTAACTGGATAAAACCCTTGGAATAGAATAGGTATCTCTTGAATATCAATGATGGGATCACGATC
>PYAF01003977.1:230620-241087 GCA_007407185.1 Glycine tomentella
TGAGTCTTGACAAGAAGTGGTGTGGATCAACATTAGAGGGCTTGTATCTTCAAGCCTATTCTTGATCATCAATTTTGAATATAAACAAGGTAACATCTATGTCCTAAAGAATGATTCTTGAATGGTATGTGTGTTTCCGCTTTGAAAATTTTTGTTTTTCTTCTCACATGCCTTTGGGCTTCAAGGCCCTATCTTACAATGTAAAATAAGGATGAGCAAAATTTCATGTGATTACGAACGTAACTGAAAATTACAAAACTAATGAAATATATTTATGAGAAAGTGGGATTGGGTTCCATCATTCATACCCTTAGTATTCAATTTATTTTACCATGTATAAATCATTTTCTATCCTTATTGATGCACACATTATTTCACCCCGAATCGATCCCTCGCATTCGAGAATCCTAAGGATATCTACCGATATTGATCCCTCGCATATGAAGTAAATATCCCAGCATTATAATCATAATCGAGTGCTATTTGCAATCAAAACGTTATGCTCTATTCCTAGCAACGTAACGTAATGAATAAAATCATTTAGTTCAAATTCTAAGGGCACTTTCCAATCAAGCTTAGAATCTAATTTCATGAAACTAGTGATCAAGTAGAATCAACCATTAAGAACAGAATGAAATTACCAATAAGGAATAGAAAAGATTCATGCATAAATAAATATTAAAAGAGATACATAGGGGTAAGAAGATTACATCCAATCCTTAAGATAAGCTAGCCAATCATTGTGGAGAGCACCTCCTCAAGGGAAGAATTGAAGAAGGGAACCATCACCGCTTCTTTCTGACAGAGTTTCCACACTAATTCTCACTTCTCTCACTCTCCCTAAGCCATCCTTCATAATTTCATGGCTATTTATAGATTTTGGGGTGCTGCTTGTGTTCACTCGCCCAAACGAGTGGTTATGCTATGTTTGCTCACCTGGGCGAGCTAATCCTTATCTCCTTGGAACTTAAGCTAGCCTGGGCCAGTGATTTGGCCTGAGGATGCTCGCCTGGGCGAGTTAAAAGCTTAATAGTGAAGAAAAGTTATGGGCCTGGATGAGTTCTGGGCCATTTTGCTTCTGACACCTCCCAAATTTGATTTTATGCCCCTTTCGCTTACTTTGCTTGCTTGGATGCTTCGGATACCATCGATCAAAATACAAAATATGATCGGACTAATCTTCCAAAATGTGAAAAACAATATTCATACAAGTATTAAATACAAATCAACTAGGTTTAGGGAAAGTTTACAAATAAATTTACTGAAGTCAAAAAGATAAGTGTCCGCATTGTAATCCTAATTTTACTAAAATAGGGCACTTATCACTTATTACTAAGTTTGTATATTATTAAAGAGACCAAAAAGTCTCAACAGGCTCTATATAAGCATAATTTTCATATCACAATAAATTTCAAATATTGAGACAAGTTTTTCTTAATCAAATCTGGTTAAAAAATTTACGTTAGAAAAGTTAACATCTTCTAGTTACGTATTATGGCCTAGGCATAATATAATAATTGGAAGGGTGTTACAACTGCTTTGGTCGATAGGTTGGGACCTAAGTCACACACGTTTCATTTTTCTTATTGGTGAATGCACAATCACCTTGGAAGATGTTGTTCTACAACTGAGTTTACATGCTGATGATAGACCAGTCACTGGTCCAACATATTATGATTGATAACAAATTTGTGCATAATATATAGGTATTTTCCCCCTAGAGAATGCACTAGTGGGATAAATATTTAAACTAAAGTAATTAAAAGAACACATGTTGACTCTCCCAGCAAAACCCACACCACAACAACTAGCAGGCCATTGTAGAGCATACATTTTAGGGTTGATTTGTGTGGTGTTGATGTCAGACAGGTCAGGTACAAAGTTAACTTGATGTATCTATCCTTGTTAGTAGCTTTTGATCAGGCTAGCTGGTACAGTCGGGGTTCAGCATGTTCAGCATGAATTTGTCTTAAGGGGTATGAAATGATATTTTATAAATTTAAATCAATCTAATATAAAAAAATATTAAAAAAATTAAATTTAACAAGTGTATAATATTATGTAAAGAAAAAATAATTTTAATTATTTATATATTTAATTTCTTAAATTGTGATAATAAGAAATAAAACATAATGTTATATATATATATATATATATATATATATATATTCATCTAACCATTTTTAATTTATAAATTCAATTTAGTTATTAATTCATGTTAACAAATAAAATTTAAATTTTTAAGGAATTTCAAGGGATTATGTTTCTCGCTAAATTGAAATATTTATTTAAAATTTCATGAAACACTTTTGTGAGGGATTTGTGAAGCATCTTTTCCTTCACAATTTAGCAAGAGAATAACATGGGAATTTGTCCCTCGCTAAATTTTAAGTTTTATAATATAAATTTAATAAAGCTTATTGTGATAGTTTTGTGAGAGAAATATTTTTCACTATAACTTATGTGCTAATTAGTGAGGGTTTATATCTCTCTCCAATATCTTGCTAATTAGCAATGAATTTTCAAAAGATAATTTCCCTGTCAAATTTCCCTCACTAATCCGCAATTTTCTTGTAGTTAGTGTTTGGGTGCGCTAATATTCTTGAGGAGATCAAGCAAGCGTATCCAACATTGTGCATGGGTTTGCTTCTATTTATTTGGAAAAAATATGGCGTCCACCTATACAAACGAAGGAGACCTAAATGTAGATTCAATGCCCCAACAGCAAAGACAATGCGCAAATCCTCTAGAGATGCAAAAGTAAATTGATAGAATCTGCATCCAAGAGGTATCATACGCCATTGTCACAACAGTTTCCAAAAAGATGCCAATTTCATACATAGATCATTGATCTTGATTGTTTAGTCGCCCTTTTTAGGAATAAGACAACCATGTAAATTGTCCTTGCAACTATCTAAACCCTTCTTGTATTCCTCTTAGATAATCTTGATAGAGAGAGCATTACCTTTAAACGCAAGGAGATTGTAATTGACTGATTTTGAAACATCAATGGCATTGCTAAGTGCAATAGCAAAACAAGGATTATGATTGTCGTTGAGTTTACTGGAAGAGGGGCTTGATGGAGCAAGAAAGCCCTATGGACATACAACTTTATCCACGGGAAACCTTAGAAAAGCGAAACTCCAAACCCTAGTAGAGTAAAACCTTAGGATTCATTCTCCTGCACCATATCATCATTCAATAAACATAACCATTTTTCATACAAAAAAAATCATAATTTGTACTTTAATCTACCACTCACTTTGAAAGAAATAAATAACACAGAGAAAGAATAATTAAAGGGTTATAAATTTCCTTTTGAGAAAGGACAAACATATAATAATTTAAAGCTAAATGTATTTAATATATTCCATTTCTTTATATTGTTTATTGGAACCACAAGGTACATAAAGTCTAATACTTTTTGTAGAAAATTCTTGAACCATTTTGCGTAGAGGTTTTGATATCGTTTCAAACCATTTTTCTAATGCACGAAGTTCATTCCAAAACGCACTGTATAACCATTAGTCCATTCAAAAATGTCCAGTTATAACCATGCAAAATATCCCTTTATGTTTACGCCATCCCTTATAAAGTCAACAAAATGAAATCAAATTAGATTATAAAAGAAATGATTTTTAAATATAAGGACTTCCTCAATTGATAGTGTTGGATCATTAAACTTGTTTATGCCACAAATTGAAAACAATATAAATTAATATGTTAGAAGAAAAATTGCATGAAAGTATGCAAATTTATGATAAAATTATGTTATTCTAAGTAATTATATATATAAATTTATTTTCCAATAGCTTTAAGATAATAAATATGATGTAAAGTAATTACCGTTTTCAGTTATGTAAATTAAAGGATTGGTGTATTTGTCTTTAGTGTAGAGAAACAACTCTAATTCCTTTGGGATAAACATATAGCCAATTTGAAGCAGCTTGCAAATATAATTATAGATGGAGTTATATATAAAATAAATTAATAATCATAATAATATGTTGCTATTGCTTGAGATGGCTGTATACATACCATTTGACTTATAGGAATCCCATTAGGTTGACCTACTGTTAGACTATTGGCAAGCGTACCAATATCATCGCAGGTTACAAAATTTATAATAGTTTGTCTCTGCAGGGACTTGAGTTACTTAATTGTTTTAAATAAAAGTAACATTTATTAATAGTTTATGTACAACACGTATAAGCGGAATTTCATGAGTTTGAGAAAATAACGAAATTACAAATTTAAAGAAATTACGGAAATTATGGATTTAGTGCATCAAAATTACCGAAAATTACGGAAACAATTAAAGCGAGTTTTGTAACGCCTTGAAATTTTGATAACTGAATATATATGTTTGATTTATTTCTTGTATTATTGATTACTTTATTAATTAGGATTAGTTAAAATGTTGTATGAATTATTCTTGTTCAATTGCTTGGTGTGGATATGAAGTTATGTAGAGTTTGTTTGAGCTGCATTAAAATTGAGTGATTTCGAGTTTGACCCAAAACCTGTTTTGGTAAAATCACAATTACGGATTGGTTGACCGTTGGGATTTGAAAAATAACATCTAAAGCATGAGATATTAAATTTTCACAGAAGCAGTGAAATTTCAAAAAAAATTGGGTTAGCTCACCCAGGCGAGCCAAAATGCGAGCCAAAATTCGCTTGGGCAAGTCAAGTCGGTTATAAGTTCGCATAGCAGCGTAAAATCACGAAAATGATAGCCATCTTACTCCCCACACCTTCCCCCAACCTCCCATCATCCTCCTCCACCAGCCACGGCCACCGGTGACCGCCACGAGCCACTGTTTCTTGCCATTGAACCATCGCATGGAGAGGAACACTTTAATCGAAACGAAATCTTCAAAATTCAACTCAAGGATTTGGTAAAGAGCAGAGCCTCCAATCCTCATTTCCTGGTTTCTTCTAGGTAATCGTGTTTTGTATGGCTTCTCCTAACTAGTTTGAAGCATCTCTTGATATCTCTTGTGATTTGGATACCGTTATTGGGTGTTTTTACAATTCCTTTGAAAACCCTTTGAAAATGAGACGTTGTAAAAGTTTCCTTTATATAATATTGGTGTCATTTTTGTGACCTTCATTGAGGCCCAGTCACATTGTTGTGATCGGAATTTCAAAATGGTGTTCTTTTGATGTGGACTTTCAAAACACCATTTTAGCCCCTTTTTAAATTTGAGTGGGTATTTGACCAAATTGTTAATGTTAACCTTGTCTTTGAAATCTATACTAAATTATCTTCAATTTGGTATATAGAGCTCTGCGTTTGGGCCAAAGCACATGAACTTGAGGATCTCAAAATGACGCTACTAGGAGCTAGCAGAGGGAGATAGATAGGAAAGGGGAGTTTATTGTTTGGTTACAGTTTTTGATACCACAGTTGGGGGTCAGGGAACCTAATTATGGAGATGTATGTATGTCCCTATTGTGTGTTGGTTTTCAAGAAAAACTGTGTTTTTAATAATGGGATGCGATGAATTGTTATTGAATGAATAAAACTGTGATGATGTTGTTGTTATAATGATTGGATTTTTGGGAAAAGTCTTAATTACATAGGAGACTCTGCCCAAAATTTTATAATATGTTTTCCTATTGAATTCTTTACTAAATTTTTTTAAATGGGCATAAGACTTTGTTTTCTATACTGTAGTCCTCCTCTTTAATTTAGAATTTTTCTAAAATACCAGTCTCGTGGTAATATGGATTGTGAATGAATGAGGTTTGTATTGTTTGCAGATCTGGGGAATTTGAATCTCAAACATATGGTATATAGATGTGAAATGCGATTGTTTGTGATGCAGATGATGATATTGAAATGAAATTATGTTCACGATTATATTAATGTGAGATGATATTGATGATTATGATAATGATGTTGAAATGAGATAATGTTGATATGGTTGATGGTGTTGAAATGAGATAATGTTGATGTGGTTGATGATGTTGAAATGAGAAAATGTTGGTGTTTGATGATGTTGACATAAGATTATATTGTTGTTTATGATGATGATATTGAAATAAAATGATGTTGATGTTGTTGATGACATTGAGATGACATGATGTTGATGTTGATAATGGCATTGATGAGAGATAATGTTGATGTGACAACGTCATTGTATGTTGTGGATACACATGGATACACTTGGGGGTGCATGACTGGATATCCTTGCGAGGAAGGGTTGGTCCCTATCCATGGTCAGTGCATTGATGAGCCCATGGTTATATGTTGTGTATGTACATGTGAGGTGTAGTGACCTGTTGGATATCCTTGCGAGGAAGGATTGGTCCCTATCTACGGTCAGTGCATGGATGAGCATATATTTGTATGTTGTATATGTACATGGGGGATGCATGACTGGATATCCTTGCGAGGAAGGGTTGGTCCCTATCCATTGTCAGTGCATTGCTGGTGCCCATGTTTCATACTTTATAATTGCATGGATGGAAATAAAATAAAGGCAGTGTGTACCTATGATTATTTTATGGTCTAAAAATGTAGGTACTAAGGGGCCACTCGGTTTGGAATTCCCTTGTGACTCTGGTTGATCACCATGGAAGGAATGGTCAGTGCACGACTAGGTGACCCTGATAAATGACTGAATCATTTTCCTAAAAGAGGCTATTTCCATGAGTATGGTACCACATTGCATGGTGAGAGTGGAATCAGGTGCATGCATCATTTTGAGCATAATTGATTTGAATTGTGAAAAAAGTGGATGACTAGTTTGTTGAGTGTGTGTGAATTGATTGATTATTGAGAATGATTGTGATTGTTATTGTTGTTTTCTCTCTAATTATTGTTATCTGGAACTTGTTGATTTTGTATAATAAACTCACCCTTGCAATTTTGTGCCGTGTGGTTGGTACCTGTGATGATCGCGAACTTTCGTTCGTGGGAGCAGATGATCAGCAGTAGGTGATGTTGGAGAGAGATCCTTTTTGTTGGAGCTGCCCAGCCAACGTGATAATGTTGGGATTCATTTTGAGAGAGAGTTGTATTTTGTTATTAACTCTTTCTTAGTTGGTTCCTCATATACTTTTGGTTGGGCATGTAAATTTCATACTTAAATACATGTAAAAACTAAACTAAGGTCTGACATGTGAATGACATATGTGGTTCAATTTATATATATGTGTGTGTGTGTGTGTATAGTTATTTATATATGTATTCGTGTAATGTCTGGTGAGTGCAGTATCGCGAAAAATTTATTCTCATTTTCATAATCAAATTTATGGAGTTTTCGTTAAAAATTGAAATTACACGTTTTTAGAAGAGTGATATCGTAGCGACGAGGTAAGTCGTTACAAGTTTAATTAATTCAAGAAAAGTGTAGGATTGGACTTCGTTGTTCATACCCTTAGTATCCAATTAACATTACCATGTATAAATCATTGTCTATAATTATTGATGCACACATTAAATCAACCCAAATAGATCCCTCGCATACAAAATAAATATCCCAACATTATAATCATAATCTCGTGTTGTTTGCAATCAAAACGTTATGCTTTATTCCTAGCAACATAACGTAAAGAGTAAAATCATTCAGTTCAAATCCTAAAAGTACTTTCCAGTCATACTTAGAATCTAATTTCATGAAACTAGTGATCAAGTAAAATAAGCATTAAGAACAGAATGAAATCACCAATAATGAGTAGAAAAAAGATTCATGCATATATCAAATATTAAAAGAGATACATAAGGCTGCGAAGATTACATCCAATACTTAGGAGAAATTAGTCAATCATTGTGGAGAGCACAAGATTAGCTGAAGACATGATGAAGGAAGTGATCACTGATCCTTTCCAACAGAGTTTCCTCGCCAATTTCTCTCTTCTCTCACCTTTCTCTAAGTCTCCTTGTTGCTAGTTTCATTCCTTTCTTCTTTCTCTTCACTTTGCATGGCCTATTATATAACACATAACAGGTTACTACCAGCTAGCTACTGAATTGACCCAAACATCATTACTACACAACATGAAGCACAGGAGCAGAAGTTGCAAATTGAAATAGGCTATATGCTACTACTTAATTGCCCCAAACATCATTACTACACAAAGCACGGGAGCAGAGAAGCAACATCGAGGGTTCTTACCTTCTGTGAAATTTCCCCTTAGATCTAGCGAGGCGTAATTGAAATTAGGAATCTGATGAAGAAGAAAAACTCTACCAAAGAGAAAATCACTGAAGGAATTGAGAAAATCACTAAAAGAAGTTAAAAGAAATCGAGAGAGAAGGAAAAGGAAGCTTATCGATCAAAGAAAATCTAGAATGTGAATGGAAGCTACGAGAGAGGGATCTATGGCTGAGTTGTGAAATGCGTTGAGTCTCTGAGAAAGAGGAGAAGACGATGATGAATAGCTCTAAGTTGTGTGAAATGCATTGAATCTCTAAGAAAGATTAAATGAAGAAATGAAAACCCTACAATTATTTTACCACACACTGAATATTATGTTATTTTGAGTTTTAACCGTGGGCATTAAGAAAAAATATGAGAAGGAAATAATTGTATTTTATTTGAGGATTAGCGAGGAGGATAATGGGGTGCACGTGCATCTGGTGATGAAATTCTGCAACAAGCACAGGGTGGGTCATTACCCTCAAACCTGATAATTTTTTATTAGCCTCTCGAGGCTATTGATTTTTTGTTGTCCATATTTATTGGCCTGTCCCTCTTGATTACCGAGTCCATTGCTTTTAAAAATGGTAAGATGGGATGGGTTGATGCAAGTCGTATTATGCACCGTTCCTTAGATGTTTTCAGGAGCATCCAATAGTCTTGGACAAGTAGAAAAACTGAATGACTTGAAGCTTATAATTAGAAGGCGACAAAAAAGTGAAATAGAATTTGAGTGAAAAACTAGGAGAGAGATCTTTGAATCCAATATTCAATTGTTCCTGCAACAATTACCTATATACTGTAGTTGTAGCAAGCTTACTGAAATAATTAGATGAAGAACATTGTATTTTTATTATAGAGAATTATGTTAATTGATTGAGAGAGAGACTGATGCGTTATGTCTCAAGATTGTGCTACATAATACTTATACCGTAGGTATAAGTTTTTTTAAAATTTTACCACCACTTAGAATTATAAGCATAAATTATTTTAAGTTTTACCTACACTAAATAATAATAAGTCAACTTGCTCGTGGAAAGGTAGGAGCCTGGAAGCCAGGAAGAACGAGCCCTTCAATTCTTCTATTCTGACTTCTTCTACCAAATGAGCATAGAAAGAAGGGTAGACACTCCTTTAGCCATCAATACATAACGAGACTTAGGTGATCCCATCTCTCTTATATAGAGGGCGAGAAAGAGCTCCATTGAGCGCCAACTCTGGCGTTTATAATCTACTTCCAACCTTTAAGACTTGGTCGAGCAAGTCCAGAACTAGGCCCTTAACAGAACCAGGACTAGCCCTTTAGATAGAGAAAAGCGAGCAAGATCCCTTCATCGGAAGGAAAGAGGAGAACGAGGATAGCTGACTACCGCTCATGCCCCTTAGCCATTTCAAACTCAGATCCGAAGGCTAATGGGTGATTCTCTAGAAAGTATAATATGACATCACTTTTAGTTGTTGGGTACGAAACTACTTGACCTCATTCGGTACCAGACAAGCGCTCATTGGCTACCAGAACTACTCAGATCAGATCTTGGCTTCCTAAGTCCTTTAATAGGAGTGTGTATGAGAGAATCATGTTCAAGAGAACTATGAGGAAGCAGAACCTAGTAAGAAGAAGAGCTAGCAGCGGAGAAGATCCCAACAACGGCTATTTGAACACCGCTTACTGTACCAACGGTTGCTGATTCAGTTGGCTTAGATTCCATAGATGTCGAGTCGATAACTGGATTCTTCAATACGGATACAAAAGCTCACTCATTCTGGAATGGTCGAGTAGATTCATGAAAGGCAAGAGCAGGAACCACTGCTTGACTGGAAAGACAAAAGGCGGAAAAAGGCTCCTTAACCCACTCACTCTTAAACCCAGAGAAAGAAAATGAGCCAAGCGCGTAAGGTGTAAATTGATAAGACCAATAGGGAATCCTTGATAATTATGACAAGAAAACTAGTGAATAAACAACGTCAAATACCAATTTATCAAATATATTATACTACTAATCTTATACTATATTGCACAATATTTTTAATCAAGTTTAAAAATACAGTAAAAAATATACGCTGAAGTAGACATTATACTTTTATTTTGTTAATTAGCATAACAGTTAAAATAAATCATATAATATAAAATTATTAAAAATAACAGAAAAATAAATAAATATAGCACTTATCATGGTCAGTTTTGTGAACTATAATATTGAAATAATAAATTAAATATTTAATAGTTAATACAGTGCAATACAAAAAAGTGTGCTAAGAGGAATGAATAAATAAATAAATAACAAAGCCTTGTTTTATTAAAAATACAATAAGA
>PYAF01003978.1:14932-30954 GCA_007407185.1 Glycine tomentella
GTTACTTGAAGCATGAAGAGAAATTGAAGACTTGGAAATGTTTTGGGCTTTCAACATGTTTGAAGATTTGAAGAAAAGCTTGTGATTAAATGTGAAAGGAAGGAAGTGTCTGATGATCCAAGTCATTGCATTCATACCATTCATAAGCATTTAGGTTTAAATAACAAAGGCATTAAGTAATTGTTTTGAATCATGAAATCAGCTAAGTGTTTTTGGAAAAATAGCATTCCACTGATTTAATCGATTAAAACAAGCAAAGAATCTATTATTTTGTTCTTGAAGCTTTCTGGAAAATTATCAAGAACAATTTAATCGATTACACTATCGGATTAATCGATTATTTTAACTTAGAATGGAAATAATTTGCCTTTATGACCTTTTTAATCGATTACTACTAAGCCGTAATCGATTACATTACTTATGTAGAAAATAGCACCACGCTGGTATAATTGGTTACCATTTATTGTAATCGATTACTTAGTTCATTACATGTTTTGCATGATGCCTGTCTTAATCGATTACCATTCATTGTAATCGATTACATAGTACAAACATGTTTTACAGAATGCCTGGTATAATGATTACCAATTATTGTAATCGATTACTTAGTACAAACTCATTTTACATAGTGCCTGGAGTAATCGATTACACGTCGGGATAATCGATTAAATTGCTCGTTAATGCTACCCAGAATGTTTATGAACACTTTAATTGATAACAGAAGCGTGTGTAATCGATTACATATGCAAAATAATCGATTACAAGAGCGCATTTAATCGATTACACGCTGTTACAAATCTTTCTATAAATTGAATCCTTGCTCAGCTTATTTCACAACTTGAGTTTTTTGAATTCTGAGTATTCTAAAGGCATTCTAAGCTTTCACAAAGTGATTTTTCTGGGTTCTTAAGTTCTTGCTTCCATCAAAACCAATATGGGTCTTTATGATTGAGTGAAGCAAGATTTTCTTGTCAAAGTTTAAGGAAAGGCTTGTTCTGAATTTAGTGCTTCCATTCAACCTGGTATATTCATTCTTATGCATATTATCTTTTGGATCATCAGGTGTTTTCTTTCCTTACTCTTTGTGTTTGTAATTCTTTGTTGAATCTTGTATTTGATTTTCTATTGAAAGTGGGGTTCTTGCTTGTATTTTAGAGATAATGTTTCTCTAAGTGTTGCTGGGTAGTGTTCTCAGCTGGGTTTTGTCTCTAAGGATCTAATAGGGTGTTAGATCTTTAAACTTTATCTAGGGTTGATAAAGAGAGACTTGTAATAATCTTGTAAGAACTAAAATTTACAATAGTGGAGCTCTACTCTAGTGTTGAGTAGAAGAAAACTGGATGTAGCTTCATAGTGTTTGAAGTGAACCAGTATAATTGTTGTGTGTACATTTATTTTCTGCATATTTGATTATCTTTTTTGTGAATTCTGATTTAAATCTTGGTTATTGAAACATTACATCTTTTGGGTTGATCTTTGGATAAAGGTTCTTGGTTTCTAATTTGATAAAGATCCACAAAGGGAAAAACTCTGATTTTGATTAATAAAATTTTAAATTACTAACCTAACCAATTCACCCACCTCTTGGTTAAGTGTGAAGTGTTCCTATATTTTTCACATCTCACTCGGTTTAGAACTTCCTTGTGACTCAGGCTGATCACCATGGGGGGAGTGGCCAGTGCACGATAGGGTGACCCCGACAAACTACTAAATCATTTTCCTAAGTGAGAGTGTCATGTGGGTACGCTTAGGCTATTTCCTGACGAATGGTACCACATTGCATTTGAGAGTTGAGTCAGGTGCATGCATCATTTTGAGCATAATTGATTTGAATTGTAAAAAAAGTTGATGACTTGGTTGAGCGTATGTTAACTCATTGATTATTGAGTGATTGTGGTTATTATTATTATTGTTTTCTAGCTAATAATTGTCATTTGGTATTTGTTAATCTTGTATAATAAACTCACCCTTGCAATTTTGTACCGTGTGGTTGGTACCTGTGATGATTGCGAACCTTCGTTCGTGGGAGCAGATGAGCAGTAGTAGGTGACGTTGGAGGGAAATCCTTTTTGTTGGAGTCGCCAAGCCGATGTGATGACGTTGGAATTCATTTTGGAAAAGAGTTGTGTTTTGTTATCAACTCTTTCTTAGTTGGTTCCATGATTCTCTTTGGTTGGGTGATAAATGACATATTTTAGTCAAATTTAGGATTATAAAATTGACACTTGTCTTTTGATTTCAGTGAATTTGATAATAAATTTGGCCAAATCCTAGTTCTTTTATAGTTAACACATATATAAATATGTTATTTACATTTTGGAAGATTAGTCCAATCAAATCCGGTGTTTTGATTGGTTTCAATGGTATCTGGAGCATCCAAAGCAATCAAGACAAGCAAAAAGAGGCAAAAAGGTCAACATAGGAAATTTCTACAAGCAAATTAACCCAAAACTCACCTGGGCTAAAGATCTTTCTTTAACATGAAGTATTAACTCGCCCAGGCGAGCAAAATCTGAAGAAAACACTCACCTGGGTGAGTGGAGTTCTTCAGGACTACGCTTTAACTCGCCAAGGCGAGTGAAACAAGGCTAAATCACTTGCCTGGGCGAGTGGGCCTAAGCTGGTCACCATTTCCTATAAAAAGGCATGCAAACAAATAAGAAAACATGATTTGGAAGGCTGGAACGTGAGAAACACCAAGGAAGCTTAGAGAGAGGTGAGAGAAGAGACAAAAGGAGTGGAAACTCTGTAGAAACGAGTCGAGGATTGCCACCCTCGTCATGTCTTCTATTGATCTCTTGCTCTACACCATGATCGGGTAGTTTCTCCTAAGTATTGGATGTAATCTTTTTACCCTAATGTATATCTTTTGATATTTGATATATGTATGAATCTATTATACTCATTATTGGTAATTTCATTCTGTTCTTAATGCTTGATTCTACTTGATCACTAGTTTCATGAAATTGGATTTTAAGCTTGACTGGAAAGTGCCCTTAGGATTTGAATTGAATGATTTTACTCTTTACGTTACGTTGCTAGGAATAAAGCATACGTTTTGATTGCAAACAACACGATATTATGATTGTAATGTTGGGTTATTTACTTCATATGCGAGGGATCAATATTTGGTAAATATCCTTAGGATTCTCGAATGCAAGAGATCGATTCGGGTAAATTAATGTGTGGATCAGTAATGTTGGAGAATGGTTCATATATGTTGATATTAAATGGATACTGAGGGTATGAACGATAAAATCCAATCCTACGTTCTCATAAATTAATTAAATTCAATTTTACTAGTTTTCGTAATTTTCTGTTATTTCCATCAACTCATGAAATTTCGCTTACACTTATTGTACATAACTATTGAATTGACTATTTTCATCTGGAAAACTGAGTAGTTCAAGTCCCTGTGGAGAAGATCTTTTATAATATGTTTTCCTATTTAATTCTTTATTAAACTAAACTATGTTCTGGTGAGTGTAGTATTACGAAAAATTTACTCTCATTTTCATAATCAAATTAATTGAGTTTTCATTAAAAATTGAAATTACACGTTTAGAGTAATGATATCGTAGTGACGAGGTAGGTCATTACATGATCCACCACCATGAAGTCTCCTGCTCATCACTTTCATTGACAAAGACTTCAAGGGCATCAACCCTGTCAACTAGGACAATCCCATGGTGGTCTCCGTCATGACGCCAACTTCATGGTGTCCAAGGTCCTCATTGACCAATGCAACTCTGCAGACATCCTATAGTGGAAGAAATTCCAGAGACTTGAGGTCTCATCAGACATGATCCATCCTTACTCTGAACCTCTCCTCGGTTTTGCAGGGGAGAGGTTAGAGACCATAGGCCACGTAGACCTTATGACCACCTTCGGTCAAGGCCATCTTTCTAGGAGCTTCACGATCAGGTATTTGATTGTCGATGCAAACACCTTTTACTTTGGTTTGATTGCCAAGAAAACACTGAACGAGCTTGAAGCCATCGCCTACATGCCTCATCTCAAGATGAAGTTTCCTACCTTGACAGGAGTGATAGTGACTGCCAAGGTAGACAAAATACAAGCTCGACAATGCTATACAGAGAGACTAAAAGTGATACCGTATCCTCCCACCAAGGAGCTCGACAAACATCACCCCACAGTGGGTGGTACCAACTTGGTCATAAACGTGGACGAAGGGTCTCCAATACAAACCCTTACCATCTATGGCACAAGTCAAGATAATGTATTTGACGTGGATCCGCGTGATGACATCATGGACAAAGGCCCAAAGCCTATTGAAGAACCTATCAAGCTGCAACTCAGACCCAAATCAGGGCAGTGCACACAGCTCAACAAGGACCTCACTAGCCATGAGCACAAACACATAGCTGACATCATCCACAAAAATGCAGATCTATTCTCCTGACAACCATCTAACATGACTGGCATTCACCCCAGTATCATATGCCATAAGCTGGCCATCTGCCCTCAAGCAAAGCTGGTATCATAGAAGAAGAAAGAGATGGGAGACAAATGGCGCAAGGCGGTCAAAGAAGAGGTGGACAAGTTACTCAAAGCTAAGTTCATCAGGGAAGTTAGGTACTCCACCTAGCTCACCAATGTTGTTATGGTAAAAAAATCCAACAAAAACGACAATGTGCACTGATTACACCGAACTCAACAAGGCATGTCCCAAAGACGCGTACCCTTTACCTAGCATTGAAAGACTAGTCGATGGTAGATCTGAGTTCCATGTGTTGAGCTTCCTGATAAGTGCCTTATTCAAGTTGAATTCATGCTTACAATGCTGGCACTTATCTTTGGATTTTAGTAAATTTATTTATAAATTTGCCCTAAACCTAGTTAAGTTGTATTTAGTACTTATATAAATGTCTTTTTTTCACATTTTGAAGATTAGTCCAATCATAGTTTGTATTTTGATAGGTTTCGGTGATATCCGAAGCATCCAAGCAAGCAAAGCAAGCGAAAGGGACATAAAAATCAAAATTGGGGGGTGTCAGAAGCAAAAAGGCCAAGGCCCAAGACCTTTCTTCATCACTAAGCATTTAACTCGCCTAGGCGAGCCTCCACAGGCCAAATCACTTGCCCAGGCGAGTTCAAGTTCCAAGAAGATAAGCATTAGCTTGCCCAGGCGATCAAACATAGGCAAAAACACTCGCCTGGGCGAGTAGACATAAGCAGGAGGCTGATTTCTATAAATAGCCACGAAAATTGAAGGAGAAAGCATTTTATTTCAAATTTCCTTCCCTTAGTACGTAGGATTAGCTTAGGATAGCTTAGGGAAAGTGAGAGAAGTGAGAAATTAGTGTGGGAACTCAACTAGAAAGAGGCAATGATGACTTCTTTCATCAATTCTTCCGTTGATCAGGTACTTTTCACAATGATTGGCTAGCTTCTCTTAAAGGATTGGATATAATCTTCTTACCCCTATGTATCTCTTTTAATATTTATTTATGCATGAATCTTTTCTATTCCTTATTGGTAATTACATTCTGTTCTTAATACTTGATTCTACTTGATCACTAGTTTCATGAAATTAAATTCTAAGCTTGACTGGAAAGTGTCCTTAGAATTTGAACGGAATGATTTTACTCATTATGTTACGCTGCTAGGAATAGAGCATAACATTTTGATTGCAAATAGCACGCGATTATGATTATAATGCTGGGGTATTTACTTCATATGAGAGGGATTGATATTCGGTAGATATCCTTAGGATTCTCGAATGCGAGGGATCGATTTAAAATAATGTGTGCATCAATAAGGATAGAAAATGATTTATACATGGTAAAAGTTAAATGAATACTAAAAGGGTATGAATGATGAAACCCAATCCCACTTTCTCATATATATATTTCATTTTACTAGTTTTGTAATTTTCCGTTACTTTCGTAAATCACATGAAATTTCGGTCATCCTTATTGTACATAACTATTGAACTGTTAAGTTTTATTTGGATTAACTAAGTAGCTCAAGTCCCTGTGGAGACGATCTTTTATAAATTTTGTAACTTACAACGACAAATTGGTACACTTGCCGAGAGTTTTAACACTTCCTGGATGCAGATTATGGGTATAACTAAATCATAATGCATGCCCTAGATGAAGATAAAACAACATTCATCATTGAAGACTCTAATTTCTATTATAGGGTCATGCCCTTTGGCCTAAAAAATGTAGGTGCCACATACCAACGACTGATGGACCAGATCTCAAAGCATAGCCCAACACATGGTAGAACTAGAGGGGATTTTTGGAGAAATTTGTAAATATGACATGCTCCTCAACCCAGAAAAATGCACCTTCGGGGTCGACGGAGGCAAATTTCTAGGCTTCATGATCACACACCGAGGAATAGAAGCCAACCCCGACAAGGGACAACAATACTGGAGATGCAAAACCCTACTAGAGTTTAGGAAGTCCAAAAGTTGAACGACAGGATGACATCCTTTTTCAGGTTTCTCCCGAAGCTCACCAAAAAAACAAAGTCTTTCTACAAGCTGCTCAGAAAAAATGAGCCCTTCCTGTGGGATGAAGCCTGTAAGCAAGTCTTCTTGGCCTTCAACAAGACCATTGCCACACCACCCATCCTGAGTTGAACCAGACTAGGAGCGCCACTACTCCTTTATCTTTTCGTAGTTGACAAAGCCGTTAGCTCAGCCCTCGTGCAAGAAGAAGGGAATATCAACTTTCCATTTACTTCACCAGTCGCATCCTTCATGATGCTGAGAAGCGATATTAGATGATAGAGAAGATAACACTGGCACTTGTCACCTCAGCCCGATGCCTTGGACCTTACTTTCAAAGTCACCAAGTGGTAGTTAAAACAAATTACCCCATCAAACAGGTGTGGTTAAAGCCTAAACTAGCAAGGAGGATGGTGGCATAGTCCGTAGAACTGTCAGAGTTCGACCTCTAGCATGAACCTCGTGGCCCCATGAAAATACAGTTAATGGCAAATTTCCTAGCATAGTTCACTAGTAAGGACCAAACCACCTAGATTGGTGGAATAACTCTCAAGCTCAATTTCAAAGCCTTAAATAACCAAGCTCAATACGAGGCACTCATAGCAGGACTCAAGCTTGCAAAGGAAGTCGTAGCTAACAAAATGAGATGCTACACTAACTCATAGCTTGTCCAAGGACAAATCGCCAACAAATATCAGATTAAGGAGACCATACTCCTCCGGTACTATCACACTGCAAAAATGCTCATTGACAACTTTGAGTGTTTTGAAATGTACCACATACCCAGGAGAGCAATACTAGAGCAAATCTGCCCTCCAAGCTGGCCAACATCAAAAAGACCAGGCACCTCAAGACTATCATCCCAGAAATGCTCCAAACCCTTATTGTGGACACCCAAGAAGTCATGGTAGGGGAATAGGAGGAACCAAACTAGATGACCCCGTACAAGAATTTCTTGATTCAAGGGGCGCTACCACCATATGAGAACGAAGCGTGATGCCTGAAAAGGAAGGCCAGCTACTATGTTATCCTTGATGGTGAGTTGTTCAAAAGAGGGTTGAAAGTACCCCAACTCAAGTGCCTAGAAAACCTGCATGTAGTATATGTCATGTGTGAACTCCATGAAGGGATTTGCAGCCTTCACATAGGGGATGCTCCCTTGCTACCAAGGAGGTGTGCACAGGGTACTATTGGCCGACACTCAAGGCTGACACTCTCAACTTCACTAAGATGTACAGACGATGCCAAGAGTTTGCTGATATCTCACGCACCCTTCCCTACAACCTCCACAGTCTAAGCTCTCCTTGGCCCTTCGCCATGTGGGAATGGACATTCTGGAGCCATTACCAAAAGCCCCAGGAGAAGTCAAATTCTTCCTAGTCGCCATAGACTACTTCAGCAAATGGATCGAGGCAAGGCCATTACGAGAAATATCCGCCAACAAGGTAGAAAAGTTCACCTTATGTAGATATGGCCTCCCTTATGCCATTGTAACGTCAGTTAAAGGCTCAGACTTATGAAGATTTCCTGACGAGGCTAAGCGTCAAGCACCTCGTCACTTCTGTCATATATCCCCAAACCAACGGTCAGGTTGAAGCATTAAACAAAGTTATCCTTAAGACCCTACGTACAAGAGTCAAAGAGTCTAAGGGTATATGGAAGGAAGAATTCTCTAGTATACTTTGGGCTTGTCATTGTGCACCCCAGTCAGCTACTAATGAGACTTCTCTCCGAGTCACCTATGGCATAGATGCTTTGATCCCCATTGAAGTCGGGAAACCATTAACAAAGAGGATGTTGTTCCAAGAGCAGCACAATGAAGAAAATATGAGGGTTGAACTAGAGACAAAAGACAAAGTCTAGGAAATGGCTAGAATAAAAGGGGAGTATCCAAAAATTAATAAGAGATTTACTTGTCTATGTATCATTCCATTCAATCTTTTAGGTCCAAACGTCGCCTCGATGGTTCTGTCAGGATGTCCTTAAGCCTATATGCGATGTATAGACTTCTGCAACCACGATATATTTTCTTATTTGAACATAATTTCAGTTCTTTTCTAAAAAAGATGGAATAGCTAATTCTACATGATTTTTTTTTCATGAGGTACGTACAGTTAGAAATTTTTATTTAGAATTTCATATTTTTTGTTAATGAATTGACCATAGACCAATTCCCTTTTTATTAGGGAGTATTCAATACATCCATAATTCTGAGTTTCATGTTAGAGAAAGCCCACCAAACTCCATGCAGCAAGAATATATAACACCAAGGTTCAATCTCGAACCTTCCAACCTGGCGACCTCGTATGGCGAGTCCGAGGTGAAGCCCGCAAAGATGCCCGAGCGATAAAACTTGGACCCAACTGGGAAGACCCACTCAGGGTCGTCACAAGCCTTGACAAGGGGGCTTATAGGTTACAAGAATTGGATGGTAAAGAAATTCCATGAACATGGAACACTACCCATATGAAGTTCTACTTCAATTAACTTCCCGCAAGACCAGATGATGTACCCTTTTTCCTACTCGAGTCTTTTGTCCTTAGAAAAAATTAGGATTTTGGCTTGAGAGGTTTTAACGAGGCACATCCGAGAAATAAAAAGGAATTTGTACTCAATTGCTACATTGAATAAAACATATCTCCCTTTGAATTTTATTTACTTATGCCAACTTTCCAAACATTCACGAAACCCAAGGTCTGCCCTTGGTGAACCTCGTCAAAACCCAGGACTGACACACATCGTTTGTCGATTCTCCAAAGTTCACAAAATCCAAGGTCTTCCCTTGGTGAACTTTTCCAAAACCAAGACGGACACACGTCATTGGCCGATTCTCCAAAGGTTCACAAAACCCAAAGTTCACCCATGGTGAGCCTCACTAAAACCCAGGACGAACGAGTTTCTTGTCGATCTCCAAAGGCTCATGAAACCCAGTGTCCTCCCTTGGTGAGCTTCCTCATCATCAAGTTTCCTTTACACGAAAACCTAAGGTATGTAAGGTCCACCTTGACAAAATTTTACAATCCTAAAATCGGTCTTTGCAGGAATATAACCCAAGGCCCACCCTTGGTGCACAAAACCCAAGACATTCTTGGTACCACTGCTTTGGAACAACAACAAGCATGGCTAAAGGTTTAGTTATTTATCCTCGAACAAGGGGTAAAACGAGACACCACCAGACTGGTCAGCAAGACCTTCAACCAGGTGGAATTCAAAATACCTCCTCATAAGCATCAAGGGAGATGCTCCACAAAGCAACAAAAAGTGCTATCATATAAATAGACCTTTAATTAGGTTGAAATCAAACCTGAGATGATTTGGTGTCATCTAAAGCTCTTTATTTCCGTCAAGGTCTCTGTAAGGACATCACCCAAAGCGACCTACCATTACTATTACAGAGCATTGCAAAAATAAACAACAACACACAAGACAGAGAACAAGAAAAGAAGAATTTTATCAACAAAAGGAAACATTTGCATTATGAAGAATAATTGTCAGAGTTACAAAGCCTTTACTGTAACACCCCAGACATGTTATCATCAATAATATCATAATCACGCTATCAGCGTTATATAAAAGCGGTGCGGAAGCGATAGAATCGAATATAAAACCACATCACAAAGCATAAAAATAACAAGCTCCTGCTGATCCAGACAACACATCACAACAACATAGGCAGACATACAAAACCAAACTCAGATAAAACAGGAGGATACATAATCTCATCAACATAAGCATAACTTGTACATATACATACAACTCATAGTTTCGACCACATCTGTGGTTATACATCAACATATGTACAGTACAACGGGTGTACATTCACACCCTATCCCTATACAGGGTACAAGACAGAGATCAAACAAAAGAGCTCTTCTAGTCTTTATCTACAGCCCATGACCACTCCAGCACACTCAGCTAAGGCCTCCTGCCCGATGGTAGCTCCTCTTCTCTAGAATCACCTGAAAACCACAACCCACAACAGGGGTGAGATAAACATCTCCATAAACTCAGGTTCTGGGAGATCCTCCCTTACCCTGGTTCACCCCCTAGCACAGACACATAAACAAAACATAACAAAGCCTAGGACCTCATCCTAGTTATCACACATTCCTAGCTATCTGGGTACTAACTGGATGCTATCAGCATCAGAGGTATCCCACCTCATACTGGCTCTCAAACCATCTCAGACTCATCTCACAGAGGTACCAACATAGTGTCATCTACTGGACACTTTCATACCAGAGTGGCATCGCCTCATAACACAATAAAACATTGCCTGAGGCAACTGCTCAAGACTTCACATACTCAGATATGGCTCATCTAAGAGGCTCTAGGCTCTCATCCCCTCGGGATGCCCTCTCTTAGAGATACAACATATCTGTATACAGTCTGGCCTGGGAAAGAACATCCATAATGTAACACCCTCATATTTCACTATATATGTGCATTATATTTCACTATATATGTGCATTTTCTTAGAAATATGCATTCTTAGAAAAATGACATAAATACCCTTGGACTTTTTAAAAATGACAAAAATGCCCCTGAACATTTTTACAATGACCAAATTGCCCATAAGCATTTTAGCAAGATATTTTAAGGAGGAGATCTTATAAATACCCTAGGATGTTCTGGAAATGATCAGAATACCCTTAGGGTGACAATTACAGAGTTTCCCTGAACATTTTTTTGAAATGACGATTTTACCCCTAGGGTGAAGGGTAAAATTACCAAAATGCCCCTAGGTCAAAACTGATCAAAATGACTTTAGAAATTTATGTGAACCTTAGTATTGGATAAAATACTCTTAGACAACAAAGTATCAGCAAGGTTGGAGGCAGAGAACTCCAAAATAGAATTTCTACTAATTTTGGAAGATAGGTTGAAAAGAGCTTAATCTAGACTATTCCAGACCTCAGAAAATTATAAGAAAAGAATGGATATGATCTATGGATTTTTATCTTAATTATGGAAGGAATAAAGGTTCTAAATGAGTTAGTTTAGTGATTTTTATAATTAGAAGCAAATTGGACCAATAAGAACTTAGAATTTTGTTATTACACATAATAAAAGGAAAATTTGATTAATTTGGCTCTCTAAGATCAAGCTTTGGCCGTATGATATACAATCAATGGAGAAAGCTTTAAGAAAACTCAAGAACTAGGACATTTGGAGGATGCAAAATGCTTAGCCAATAAAATGAAGCCTAATGGAGAGTTAGTAATGATGGCTTAAGAAGATTTTTTTTAAGAAAAAACTTCCTCTTGACTCCTTTAGACACGGAGGAAATTCTAGACATTAATTCCACGATCCCAACGGTCAAACGTTAGATATGTGGGTTAAAAGTATCCTTTTAAAATTTTAAAAAGATCCAACGGTTAACGAATTCATAATGATTATTTTAATAAAACGGATTTTGGGATAAACTTAAAATAGAAGGAAAACATAAAAATCTTCCTTGGCAAGATTATTCTATGAAATTACAAGAAGAAAATGAAGATTTTTTCCAAGGATTAGCTACTCCACAGGCACAATCAATAAGAGTGGAGAATTGTTAAGAAAAATCAAGAAACAAGGTCACTTGGATGGATAAAATTCATTGGCCAATTAAAAGAAAGCAAGTGGAAAGCAAGCTATTATAACTTAGGAAGATATTTGCACCAACAAATTCTTAGAAACTGAAAATAAGCTCAGCCAAGGGGAGGTATACGTGCACTTGAAGAGGTAAAGGAAGTGGTAGAAAAGCCTAGAAACTATCCACTTGGAAGCAAACTACTCCTTAGCCAATAAAAGCTAACCAAGTGGAAAGTAATGCAAGATTTTTAAAACAAAAGAATCTTGGTAAGGAGGTAGACGTGCAATTAACTTTCAATGGCATTTAGGAAAGCAATTATATATACATGAGATTAGAAGCAACCGTGCACATGTAGCCCTAAGCCTTACTCCAAAATCAAAATATTTTCAAAGCAAAACCAAGGGAGTATAGCCGTGCAAATACCAAACCAAAGCTTTTCATTCTATTCTTTCACCTTTTACCAAGAACAAAACCAAGACCTTTCACCCTAATTCCCACGTGAAGATCAAAGATTCTAGGAGCCAAGCTATTCAATTTTTAAGAAGAAACATAAGGTATGGGGAGTATTTGGTATACATGGCTTGGATAATTGATCAGAATATGCTATCCTTTAATTTTGCATGATTTAATCCATATTATCATTTATTAATATAAGACTTAAGTTAGGCACACCAAGTGTTTGTTTAAATGTCACAATGAATTAATACAGTACATGGGTTATAATTTGGATAAAACTAACCTAAGAATTAATTAATTTAGATTAATAAGGAAGTATCTAATTAATTTAACTAGTTAGACTTTGTGGCTATAGGTTACTTTGCTGTATTCCTTTATTCCATATTTGATGTTGTGGGTTCGTAATTAATTAATTATGTTGCTGTCTGTTGTTAGGTTGCTGTATATTAATGTTGCTGTCTGTTACTTTATTATGTTGTTGTCTGTTATTTTATTATGTTACTGTATGTTATTTTATTATGCTGCTGTATATTAATTCTGTACCTTAATGTTGTTGTATGTTATTTTATTATGTTGTTGTATATTAATTTGTACCTTAATGTTGCTTATGTTGCTGTATATTGTGGTATTTGTAACTTAATATTGCTCTATGTTATTTTATTATTTACTTGATGTTGAGTTATGATAAAATTTTTATGATTTATTCTAGTAGAAATTAGACTATGGATACGTGATTAAAGATTTATATTATATATGGTTAAAATGAGAAAATTGTGGGCACTTATATCTTGATATTGATGGGTGATTAAAAATTTTATAGTGCCAAGATATGAGACTGTTAGAAGTAAATTAATGCAAAAGAGTAACTGAAAGAAAAAAATCAAATCATGCATCATTCGCATATGACCCCTCAGAGTGGAGGGAGGTTTCACTAGAGTGGGTGAAACTATTTTGATTATGGTACCTTTTAACCCCTCAGAGTAGAGGGAGGTTTCACTAGAGTGGGTGGAACTATTTTGATTTTAACCCCTCAGAGTGGAGGGAGGCTACCACTAGAGTGGGTGGGGCTATTTTGATTATGGTACCATATGTTGAGAAACTGTTGATAATCTGAGATCTCAGTCATGCATCATTTAACAAGAAATCATGCATCATTTTCATGAATCTGGTTCTGTTGATAAATAATGATTCATTCATTATTTATCTGTAATGTTATTTCAATTTCTATCGATTATCTAATCATGTTTATTAAATACTTACCTAAGTTGTGTCTGTGGTTTGACACCTTTGATGACCCCAATTTATTTGGGTGAGCAGAAGAACAGTGAGCTGAGGAAAGCATTAAGGAAGAAGCTGGATGTTCTGTGTGCTGTTGGATGACTGTATGCTTTATTTGTGATTTTTTGTTTGTCTGTATTTGATACTATGTTATGCTGTATGTACCTGATGTTTAAACAGACTATTTGGGACTGTGTTGTATCCGGACTGTATCTTAAATTATATTTGAACCTTATATTTTGACAATGTTGCGAACGCGTTAGAAGAATAAATTATTACGTATAATTAATTTTACGTAAACAAAATTACATAGAAAAAAATTTTCCGTAAAATTAACAAGCGTAATCAATTAAATACGAATAAGAAACGTAGTCGATACACATAAAGGGCAATCACCTCCAGGACTTTCACATACACTGGCCTGGGAAAGAACCTCCATAACGGGCAATCACATCCAGGCTTTCCCGTCACTTGCCTGAGAGAGACTATCCACACAGGGAGCTCTCAATCCCTCAGGACTTTCATCATCACTGCCTAAGGAGGAACATCCATACAGGGCAATCCATCCTTAGGACTTTAGGCGGAGAGCAGTGGCACCTCCCAAGGAGTATCAGCCATTCCAAGGGAGTCCTCAAACTCTTCCTCTGGCTAGGGAACCTCGTCTAGCCCGATACTATTCCAGTATCCTATAGATTCTAGCACTGACCATCTCATGGTCTTTATCTCATAAAGAGTCACAGAACACTCTCACAGTGTTCATCAATGCAGAGGCCCAAGGCCACACACCTGAAGCCACAGGTGCCAAAACACCCTCACACTATCTCAGTGTTTATCCTAGGGTTCATCATTTCATCATTTCAGCCCAGCACACACTAGGCCATCATATATATATATATATATATATATATATATATTCATATTTCTGGAACGGTCTGAGGTTCACTCAAAGTACCGTTCATCTAGCCTCTCAGGCTCCAAGCACATATAATCAACAATAATAGGCCACATTGGCCTTTCTCTCCACAGCATGCACATAAACATATATATATATATATATATATATATATATAATCAAACATGGAATGCAACCATCACCCACTTGGCACCACAAGCCCCTCAACATGGCTCTTGCATGTCTCAATATCAAGTGACTCAGTCCAAGTCACACATGCACATCCTAGAGCCAAAACCAACATTCACCAAATGACAAACTGAAAGCTAATCCTTCCTCCTCTCATCATTCTAAACACATCTCTCAACTGGACCCAGAGCTAATTCAAGCTCTATCACAGATGGGTCACTGTTCATCAAAGCCCCCAATCACAAAATCAATCGGAGAAACTCGAGTTTCTTACCTCAGAACTGATGAGGAAGGCCTCTGGGCAACTTTCCCTAGCCTTGGTGCAGCTGAAACACCGCCGTTCCTCGCCCAAGCTTGAGTTCTCTTCAGCCTCTCTCAAAGAAGGAGTTTTCTGGGGTTTCAATGAATGTGGAGGAAGGATTCTAGCTCAAACTTGGTTTCTAAGGTAATTAAAGGGTTAAGGAAGTGTTTAGGGTCACAAAGCAAGGTTATGGGAGCTTGGGAACCTCTTCCATGGCAGAAAGGGCACTGAGGAAGAAGAAGAGAAGGTTTTCTCTTCTGAAAACGCGATTTCCCCTTTTATACTGGGCCTGCCAGAGGTCTGGCGCGATTCGTGCCACCTCCGGCGCTACCCGTGCCAGCTACACCGACATTGTGGCGCCATTGATAAACACGTTGTCGACACGCACCAAAACAATTTTACTAAGCTAATTCTGTAGCACAGAGCTAACCTAGGTCGACTCAGAAACACGATCAATATAGTTCTAGCTTCAATTTAATGGTAACAGTAAGGGGGAAATTTTAACAAACAGTTTGTATGCGTAAGTAAACTTGCAAAAACGTAAACTAAAATTAAAGAGCAACACAGAAATTAGCAAGATTATCAACAAGTGAGTAAAACAGATTAGAGAAGCATCAATCCAATTCACCAAACCAAGCAATTCGAATAATCATCATTCTCAGAATTTTATCCTATCATGAACATCCATTCAATCTCATTAGAAGTTGTTCAATCGAATTAACCCCTAATTTAATTGAAACCACAACCCTAATTGAAATATCATCCAATTAATTCTGTGATTAATATTCGAAATTAGGCATGAATCCATAACCTAATCCGCTTTCAATCCTAAACGCATTCATAATCA